>JAOUQT010343503.1:0-12745 GCA_025769995.1 Xyliphius kryptos | reverse complement strand
ATACAGGGCAATTTAGAGCATTCAATTTACCTTGAATCCATGTTTTTGGACTGTGGGAGAAAACCGGAGAACCCGGAGAAAACCCAAACAGACATGGGGAGGACATGGAAACTTCACCCAGATCGGGATTCAAACCAGGAATCCCCTGCACCGAGAGGCGAACGTACCAACCACTAAGCCACCGTGGCCCCGTTAAACCATCGAAAGCTTAATATTTGGCGATTCTGCCGTTCAAATTCTTCTACACAGCTCAGATAAGCCTCGTTAACGTGGAGGTGAAGGTGTTCACGAATGTCAAAGGAAACCCGAACTTCCCATCATGCAGTTTAAAAGCCTCGTGTCCGCTCCCTTCATGAGCTTAAACTACTGTGAGCTTATTTCATCATCATTCAAAAGAATAAATTCATGTAAAATGATCACATCAATGTTCGATTCAAGTCGACTGGAGCAGATGATGTAACCGGGTGACACAGCAGCCGGTGGGCGGCGGGTATATTTATAGACGTGTACTATGTGGCGCTATGGCACGCAAGTTATAGATTGAAAATGATGCTGGGATTTCATTATTCTAAAGTCAGCTGCGATGTTTCGTCGAGCATGGCATAAATGGACTAATAATCATGATAATAAGAGATTCCAGTGCCAAGGCAGATGCCCCCGGAGAACAGGATGCAGCGTTACACAGGTATTCCGTCATGTCCGACACACAAACACCAAGAAAACAAGTCAACTGTTGAGAAATATCCTCAGCTTAAAACAAATCACACAATGGACCTGTGACAGCCACCAGGACTGGCATTCTGACACTGGCAGGCACCAGATGGCACCAGGTTCCTGTCATGTATCTGAAACTGGGTCTAGTTTAAGTGTTTTAAGGTGCAAGACATCTCCGCCACATCCAGTCTTCAGTCTTTCTGTAAGTCGCCGGGCCGATGAGCTGACACGCGTCACGGATGTTAAAATATTTTGTATAATAAGGCAGTGAGGTGCCGGCCGGGCACACCGCCGGGTGCCAGCCTCAACCCGACTGAACACCAGCTCAGCTTCTGAGCAAAAGGATGCTGCGTATTTTCTCGGCGGAAGTTAAAACCTCGAGTTTCACGTTCGAAAAGCAACTCGGAAGTGAATTTAAACCCCTTACCTTCTCTGCCATGGTCATAGCGGCACCACCATGGATCCCGAGGATGGGCATGGCTGTTTGAGACGAGACGAAGTCCAGCATCTGGGCAATAGCCTCCTGGTCGGTGCCATCGCCGTACACGAGACCGTGCAGCCTCTGACGGGCCATTAGCTGGCACAGGTGGGTCAACATGCTGCCGGGGTCTGTGTAGTTCACCTGCACGGCCAGCACGCTTACATCCAACGGCGCTCCCACACCCGGTGCCGGGCGCAGTGCCCGCTCTTGCACGCTGCGCGTCTCACCAAGGATCACTGCCACACTCAGAGAGGGTGGCCTCTCAGCGGCCTGAGACCAGCCCAGCAGTGCCCAGGTCATCAGTGCCAGGCAGACTGTGATTCCCATGATTCTCGGCTTCAGCCCCTGGAAGTAGAATTAGAAAACGTTTCAGTGTGAGGAGGACGGCGGACGGAGGAGCTACAGATGAAATTTTGGGGGCTTTTTATTTTTTGGAGACATAAAGACATTACAGATAAAGGGTGTGTTTACTTATATATACATATAACCCCTATATACAGACATACACACAAATCAACCCCCCCACCCGAATGGGTTTACCCCCCCATACCAACATACTTACACCGTTATCATTTTAGTTACTTTTAAATGCTAAATATATTTATATTCTTATTAAGGTTGGGGCAGCAGGGTGGCTTAGAGGTTAGCACGTTCTCCTCTCCCGGTTCGAATCCCAATCTGGGTGGAGTTTTCATGTTCCCCCCGTGTCTGCGTGGGTTTCCTCGCACATTCCAAAAACATGGATTCCATGCGCGAAATTGCCCCGTATAGTGTATTTGTGTGAGTGAGAATGTGCCCAGCGATGGATTGGCGCCACGACCCTAGTCGCAGACCATCCCAGCACTTTTCCCAGCACTCATTTATTCTTAAAATGAATGACGCGGGAGTGAGCGAGAGTGGGCATTAGGGCTGGGACGATACAGCCTAAAATCACTATTGCGATATATTGAGCAGTTCACCTCGATAACAATAAACGGACGATAATTTTAACCCTAAAAATAAAGCAGGTATAAGACCAACGTAAATACTTCATAGCCATATTGATGGTACAATTCCCTTTTTATTGCCCCGTGGTCACATGACTGCCCTACAGAGAGCACGGAGCCTCTTAAAGAAACATGAGCATAAACCGACGATTTTTAAGATTTTTAAGATACTGAAGGCACTTCACTGGGAAGCACAAATCGGCGCAGGCCATCAGCCCGACTAGGGGAAAAAAACACGGTCCACAAAAAAACAAAACAAGGATTGCGAAACCTTAATGGCGAAGGGATGTTCTGGATGGGGAGGGGGGGCATTTAAGTATAAAAAGGAAAAAAGCTCAGAAGATCACACAGGGCGCAAAAAAAACACCCTCAGACCAATGTCCAAAAAAATAAATAAAATACTCCCAGAATAAAAACTGACCCGGTGCCTCTGCATGGGGCTGGACCTTCTGACTGACTGGATGAAACAAACAGGAACACAAAACGCAACACTTGTGTTACAAACAAACAAAATCCAACACTAAGCACAAGAGAGGAAGAACTTTACATTCAAGGGGAAGTCACATGACGTGAACACAGCTGAAACCAATCACGGACTGAACTGGGAGCACAAACACAGCATCCAGTAGATGGCGCCAAAGTCATTCTTAACATAAAATCCATTTAAAACTGGAAGACGCTCCTGAACCCTACTCAGCTCAGCTGGGTGTGTTAGTGAGAGACTGAGAGAGCTTACATTTACATTGACTTACAATCCATGTAAATAGGTTTTAATGACAAAATAAAAAAGGTGCTTTTCAGACGTTGTCTGTACGTTTTGTACCATAAACCACGAGTTCATCTGCAGTGTAAATTCCATCCCCAAAAACAGCGTAGTACACCAGCCTCTAAATTATAGGATGGATTTAAAAAAAAAGGATGGCACGGTGGCTTAGTGATTAGCACGTTCTCCTCTCAGCGCTGAAGATTCGAGTCCCGATCTGGGTGTAGTTTCCATGTCCTCCCCGTGTCAGCGTGGGTTTCCTCCGGGTTCTCCGGTTTCCTCCCACAGTCCTAAATTGCCCCATATAGTGTGTGTGTGTGTGTGTGTGTGTGTGTGTGACTGTGCTCAGCGATGGATTGGCACCCTCTCGTGGTTGTATCTGCCCAGCACCCTAGATGTTCTCCCCAGGATGGGCATGGGGAACTCGCTAATGACACGTGCGTCACAATCATATCAATGTGTGATATGATATACATAACAACAAACCGATTCCCGCTATACACTAAATCTGTAGCGGCTGTTGGTTAATAAATTGTATTTTGTAATCTGTATCCTGTTACTCAGCCATCAAACGCAAGACTTCGCCAAAGTCACATCACGGTCTTGGCGATATCCATTGATTCATCAAATGTAGGAAAGTGAGAAGTACTTTGTTTGGCCAAAAGCATTATGGGGAATCACGGTGCCAAGTTTCAGCATGTAGGTTCTTGGGAAGCAGGAGGGCGAGTGCTGGGTCAGTGAGGGCTTTGGCGTCTGGCGGTATAGGGATTCTGAATAGCGTATGTTACTGAGATGTCCGTATATGATGGAGTTTTGCGTTTTGAAATTAAAATAAAATAACATTAAAAGCTTTGACGTGAACGGCGTTATTCCAGAGCGAAAGTTAACGGACAGTCAGCTGAAGAACGCAAACATTTTATTGATGCATGATAGCAGTTTAGTCTTTCAATCAATCACCGGTACTTTTTAATTAGCCTAAACCGCTTAATGGGACAACGGTTCACTTTCCACTAATTAACTAAGATGATGGAGTCGCTTCAGGGCACTCGGCGTGTATTTAAATGCTCTACTTCTCTGATAAATGTCTTAAATAGTTTATAGTGGGATGTGGCGGAATTTTGTGCTTCACACATTCCAGCTGTCTCCTGCAGCTGTGTCTCGAAGCTCAGTAATTATTCATGCCGCTGTGCAAATACTTTTTAAAGGTGCCCCTTAAAAGGTCAAAACTCATGGGTATGTTTTTCTCAGCCCATGGTCCTTTATATTAGGGGTTGTACGATAAGATACGATGATAATAAATCGTGAAGGATTACAATGTGTCCACGATACGTCATCACAGAAAAAAATGCTGGATCCGATACAGCAGTTCTGTGCTCACGGACCTGTGCTCACTTTCACAGACCCTAGTGGTACACAGATGAACCAGAACATCTTGGTTTACGTGTCCTCCCCCAAAGCAGACAAACTTTTGCAACCACTTAAAAAGACGACGTCCCAAACAATACGCTGAGAGTCACGTAGCCAAAAGCGTAGCTACACAGCTGCTAGCGATGGCTAACTCTACAGTCGGACCAGTCGGAGGTAACGGTACATTTTTACCCAGCAGAGGATACGGTTCCTTTCAAAACAGTGGAAAACGAGGACTTCCAAAAATTCATTGAAGTTGTTGGCCCACGATACGAGTTACCCAGCCGCTTGGGCTGTACAAACAATATACATGAGAAGTATCGTGATCCTGAAAAAAAAAAAAATCATGATATAATAATATACCATATCACCCACCCCAACCATCCATCCATCCGTTATCTTCCTCTCGTTCCTCTATGAGGGTCGTGGTGGGGTTCCCCATGCCCATCCAGGGAACATCTCGGGCGCTGGGCGGATACACCCAGGATGGGGCGCCAATCCATCGCTGGGCACACACTTACACACACACACAAATACACACTATACAGGGCAATTCAGAGTATTCAATTCACCTTGAATCCATGTTTTTGGACCGTGGGAGGAAACTGGAGAACCCGTAGGAAACCCACATGGACATGGGGAGGACATGGAAACTCCACCCAGATTGGGATTCGAACTGGGAACCCCCCAGCACTGAGAGGAGAACGTGCTAACCACTAAGCCTCGTGCCACCCACCTACCCCACCCCTTGTGTTTTAAGTAAAACAGCACGACTGATTGCCAGATTTAAATTCTTTTGCACATGTCATGTCTTTTGCACTTTGTGTCAATCAACAAGTTGCAGCAATCAATCAGATTTTGAGTTGCCGTCACCAAAGCCTTCCAGCAGGCTTATGTTATGCCATCATATTTATGCCAATTAAACCTTACGCCAAAAATAGGACCGGACTTTTAGCATTAGCTTTGATTGTTGGCACATTCTTGCATTACGTTGCGTTGTGTTGTGTATCGCAGCCTAGCATCACATCTGCTCACCACCTGTGTGGAGTTCTGCTCGTCGTGTCTGCGGTGTTCCATCTCATCTCCACCGAACCTTCCAGCAGGTTAATTAATGATGATGAATGGCTTGGTGATTTCCCAGCCGGTTTAACAGGTGGGTTTAATCTGAAGGTTCATCTGGAGTAAATATGAATGTACCCTGGACCAACCAGATTATCTCTCTTTAACAAACTTTATAAAGAAGAGACGCTCATATCACCACAATTTCCATCTGAGTTTAATAATAACTTATTAAGAGAAAACCTTAAAACTTAAGAGCAAAGATTCATCGTACTCACATTGCCAGGCATCGGTACAGAACAGCCACAAAATATTTTGGTTTCCCAATGAAAAAATGTGTAATCGGCTTTGTGTTTTTGCTGTGAGAACTGATCTATAAACACAACGTGATCTATTGTGATCATTTACATCTTTATCACCTCTTAATAAGTGTTTTCTGACTCAACTCAAACATCTCAAACAACTCAAACATCTCAACAATTGACTCATCTCAAACATCCCAAACAACTCTAACATCTCAAACAACTCAAACATCTAAAACAACTCAAATAACTCAAACATCTCAAACAACTCAACAACTGACAGACTCAAACAACTCAAACATCTAAAACAACTCAAACAACTCAAACATCTAAAACAACTCAAATAACTCAAACAACTCAAACAACTCAACAACAAAACAAATGACTTAACTCAAACAACCCAAACAACTCAAACATCTCAACAACTCAACAACAACTTAACAACTGACTCATATAAAACATCTCAAATATCTCAAAAAACTCAAACATCTCCAACAACTCAACAACTGACTCAACTCAAATAACTCAAACAACTCAAACAACTCAACAACAAAACAAATGACTTAACTCAAATAACTCAAACATGCAAACATCGGGAGGACATGGAAACCAGGAATCCCCAGCACTGAGAGGTGAATGTGCCAACCACTAGGCCACCGTGCCCGTTCTTTTCATATATTTCAAATGATTTATTCGTAAGAATGCAAACAATGTAATTCCTGCTTTTTTTTGATAACTTGCTTTTTTACAATAAAACTGAAATGTTTTTCAATTCGATTTGTACTTTAATTTCAAACCAATCAATAATTGAAGAAAAAAATGATGAATAATCATCTCGGTCAAATATTTTATCAATCATGGCGTTGAGACCGGCGTTTATCACGCCTTAGAAATTTTTAATTCAAAAGACAGAAAACATTTAATGTCAGTTATTTCAAACAATAAAGATTATTAGTCTTGGCATTTGACTTATATATTTTCGACAACGAAACCTCACTAAACTCAATGCCAAGTTTGTTTATTAACGCCGGTCCAATTAACCTGCCTAATTGTTTTTTGATTTGATGTATTAAAGGTCTGCATGCTTTAATGACCACGTCAAGAACTTGGAGGCAAAGGTTTGTGCTCCACTGCCTCAGAAACATTCTACTTTAGCTCACTCACTAATGTCTGTAATTAAGCAGGGATAGGAAACAATCACAGCACAACAGCCGCGCCCTCGGGGCAGCCTGCAGTCGCACTCAGCGCTCATGGAAATCTTGTTCTTTTGGTGTAATGTGTGTGTTCGTGTTTTAAACAGAACCTCCGGGGTCATTCACTTCATTTCACTGTTTGCTGGAGCTGAGGTGAGGGCTTGGTGCGAAACAGTCAAGTTATGCTTTTATCTCAGCCAACCAGGCCGATCCCAATCTGGGTTTAGTTTCCATGTCCTCCCCGTGTCTGCGCGGGGGGTCTCCGGGTTCTCCGGTTTCCTCCCAGAGTCCAAAAACATGGATACAAGGTAAGTAGAGTGCTCCAAAGTCCCCATGTAGAATGTGATTGTGTGCCCTGCTTAATGCCTCGAAACGTTCTCCCCACAACCCCAGTAGAGGATTAAACAGAAGATGATTAGAAGATAAGATGAAATAAGTCAGGATTTTATTTTGTTTTTTATTTTGCATGTGTATTTGGACTTCTCCTTCTGCATCACAGATTCAGCAGTGCAGCACAGAGCTGCACCTCCGTGCCAGCATGAGTAAACGTGTGTGTCAGCGTTCGTGTGGGAGAGATTCGGAGCTTGACTCTTAGCGTACGTTGCAATTCTGATGACCTTTTGCAAAGTCCATGTTTCATAATTTAAAACCAGAATCTTTAACTGCCAGCAGAGATTTGCTAAACATCTCCTCTGAAATGGCTGCCCTACAGCGAACCAGCAGACTCGTCCTGACCTTATGTTTCAGTGTGGTTTTTAATACACTTTAATCCCCGCGCATCCAGGAAATTCCGGTAAACAAGTGTCCACGTTCACATTCAGCATTCCGAATCGTCTTATTTAACGAGGCACCATCCAAACTTTAGACCATCTAGTCTTCGTAGCAAAGACCATATTAATCGTGCGAGGACCTAGGGCTGGAACGATACGGCCTACAATCACTATTGCGATATATTGAGCAGTTTACCTCGATAACGATAAATGGACGCATAACCCAAAAATAAAAAATGTATTAGGCCAACCTAAATACTTACACAGATTAATGGTACGATTGATATTGATGGTACGATTCCCTTTTTATTGCCACGTAGTCACATGACTACACTACGGAGAGCACGGAGCCTCTTAAAGGAACATGAACATAGCCGACAAAAAATACTTCATTCATTCATTCATAATCTTCCGCTTATTCCTCCACTAGGATTGCGGTGGGGTTCCCCATGTCCATCCGGGGGAGAATGTTCCAGGCGCTGGGCAGATACACCCAGGACAGGGCGCCAATCCATCGCTGGGTACACACTCACTCACCTCACACACACTATATAGGGCAATTTAGAGCATTCAATTTACCAGGAATCCATGTTTTTGGACTGTTTGAGGAAACCGGAGAACCCGGAGAAAACCACGCGGACAAGGGGAGGACATGGAAACTTCAACCAGATTGGAATTCGAACCTGGAATCCCCAGCGCTGAGAGGCGAATGTGCTAAACACTAAGCCACCGTGCCGCCCCAGATACAACTGACGTCGGTTATCGTCATAAATTTCGGTGTCGGTAAATTTTCGGTATATCGCCCAGGCCCTACGAGGACCTGAGTTCTACAAGGTAATCTGCGACGGTCAGCTTTCAGTGGTAAACTCTTTAAATGCTGCCTTTTTGCTGAGAAACCCTCGTAATTAAGCGCCGCTGATTCACTTACTGTACAATGTGCAGTAACGCAGTTTGCTTTACCTTAAGCGCTGGGTTTTGGCAGCTCCTACATCTCTACAATGATTCCTGGAGAAGCTGTAGGTTTGTCGTTTTACGTTACATTATTCCATACACTGTTTCAACCCCAAATCGACTGGCATAAATCTACTTTTTTGATGTAGATCCAGCAAGAACAAGGAAATGAATAGAAAATCCAATGTGTTACTGTTTTAAGATCACAAACATAACGTTTGATTTGGCAGAGATATATAGGAGAACCTCTACACTCATAGAGATTTCCAAAAATCAAAAAAATTACCACGGGGTGCACACCAGGGGACACAATACAAAATATGGGTTCTGCTTTAATTGGACATTTCCACATACATCACATACTTCAGATTTGGCAGAGATGTTACAGGGCGACCTCTACACTCATAAACATATCAAAAAATTCCCATGGGGTCCGTCAGGGGACCCAATCCAAAATGTGCTTCGCAATGACTATTAACAAATCTCAGTCTCTCAAGTGAGTCACCGTAGCAACGCACAGGTAGTTGGCTAGTTCCTTTATAAGATTTACTTCAGTATGCTCGGGTCTCAGCAGGGATATTTTTTATGATGCTTTTTAATTCTTCATGAAGATTCATGTCAAGATTTTTATAAGCAGGTCAACGGTTCAGGTTTTCCGAAACTGCAGATCTACCGCTGCTCTTTAATTAAGTGAGTCATTCGGTTTAACTGACCACAGAAGTTGTGTGTCATTCTGTAGCTCTGGATATTTAATACCAAAAATTAATGTGTTTTTTAAAAAACTGCCTCCTATTATGGTCTGTGCTAAATAAGTGTGTTTTTTTCCCCAGTACATCAATATGTTCTTTAAATAAATCCTCTATGGGGATCTTAGTTGATAGTAAAAGTCAGAACTGAGGATACTTTTGCCATTCGTTGTCATTTTTTAATAATATTAGATCATTGTCTTGGGGAGAACATGATAATGTAAAAGTTAAAAGGCAGTTATTATTGAATGAGTGATGGATTTGGAGTTTATATATTTCAAATAAATGTATTGTTATAGAGTGAGGGTTTGGGGCGATTACAACTCTAAAATGAATATGTGGAATGAATATAGTGTGAGTTGGGTCTACGGCGTCCTCGCGGTTGCTTTCTCATGTCAATTTATCAGTAGATTTTCCAAGGAAACAATAAGGAATGACGGAGGCGAGTTTCAGCTCTGTAGATTCTCGCCAAGACCCCAATCGAACGTAGGAAAACAAGAACTCATTGGGGTTTTTTAAGGAAATGGTTGACAATCACGGTGCCAAGTTTGAGTTTTGTAGGTGCTCTGGAAGACCGTGATTTGACACTAGAGAGATCTTGGGTTCGATGGCGATATTAAACAAACCATCGAATGCAGGAAGGCAAGTTTTGTAGGTACTCATGAAGGTCCCACTGTGGCACTGGAGGCGTCCTGCATTCGATTGCAATATCAAACAATCAAACGTAGAAAAGCGAGAACCCGTTTTTTCAAGGACATGGTTGGGAATCATGATGCCTGGTTTCAGCCTTGTAGGTCCTCGCAATGACCCCATCCATTCGAAGTGTTGCGATCGATGGCGATAGCAAACCAACAAACGTAGAAATGCAAGAACCCGTTTTTTCAAGGACATGGTAGGTAATCATAGTGTCAAGTTTCAGCCTTATAGGTAGTCGCCAAGACCCTGATCCATCCGAGGCATTGTGTTTGATGGTAATAGCGAACGAACAATCGATTGTGGAAAAGTTAAGTTTCAGCCTTGTGAGTACTCAGGAAGGGGAAGAGCCAGATTTAACATTGGAGGGGTTTTGCATTCGATGGCAACATCGAACGAACCAATAAATGTAGGAAGGTGAGCATTACTACGTTTTTCCAAGGACATGGTAGGGAATCATGGTACCTGGTTTCAGCCTTGTAGGTACTCAGGAAGTGGGAGACTTAGTGATGAGTCAGTGAGGGCTGTGGCGTTTGTAGGTGTAAATAAATTGTAAAATATCTGTCCCATTTGACCCCATATCTAAAATATCTGTCCCCGTTTCTCTTTAAATCCAAGGTTTTAAGGAAAACAAACCAAAGGCAGAAGCTGGATTTAGCGTTTAGAATGCAGGTCAAGAAAACACCGAGTGGAATTCCGTTGATTTACGTCAGACTCTTCAGTATGATGGAACATCTGCCGTGGTGAGATTCTCTACGTCTGAATCCAAAGGCCCGTCGGAACCTTGTTAAGATACACGGACTCATGAGCTCTACGGCATAATAAGACATTTTAAATGTAAGTACATCTACCTCTGCCAAGTAGCTTTAACTAGGTCATGGCAGGATCTTGCAGAAGCACACTGATCCAGAACATACTGAAATGAATAGATGACTATGTCGAAAAGTGCTCTTTTATTTTCTGGTTCTGCATCAATTCAACGAATCCATGTGGATTTTTTTAAAAGAACTACCTGTTACATTTTATGCCTTGTTAAAACTCTCCATCATGAATCTCTAAAGATCAGAATCGTGGTGACCTGGTGTTTAAAAGGCTGAAATGAGACTAAATAAATAAAAACACAAACTCTACATGTTTGAAACAGAGCTTTGTCATATGAGTTGAATGAACCTGGGAATTCCCTCATAAAGAAAAACGTCAACAGTTATGCCTAAAAAACTGCAACCTGAGCTGCCGACAGCTGCCATGCCGTCTGAAATGAACAACTGCAACTGCTCATTTGCATTCTGAGCATTTAAATCAGGTGCGTCCACACTTTTCTGGCCTGAGATCTACTTTTTTCATTGGACAGGCCATGGTGATCTACCAGGATTCATCTTTTTGGTAAAGCTTTGATGTTTGGAGCTTTATACACACATCATGTTCATTTTTTTCCAATACTGCTGTCAGCCAGGTGGGAGGAGTCTAAACTGTAGCTGTGCATCGGTGGAAAAGCCTGGTTCACACAAGCATGATCCCGAAAATCTAATATTTGGCCCATTTTCTCGTGTTTGGATAGTTTTTTTCAGCCAACAAGTTCCAAAACTGCCCAGCAGAGGCGCTTGACTTCATTACGATGTCCATCCATCCATTATCTTCTGCTTATTCCTCTATGAGGGTTGCGGTGGGGTTTCCCATGCCCATCCAGGGGAGAATGTCTCGGGCATTGGGCAGATACTTCCAGAACAGAGCGCCAATCCATCGCTGGGCACACACACACAACCACACACACACACACACACACTAACACACAATATACGGGGCAATTTAAAGCATTCAATTTAGCTGGAATCCATGTTTTTGGACCGTGGGAGGAAACCGGAGAGCCCGGAGGAAACCCACACGGACCAAGATCGGGATGCGAATCAGAAACCCCCAGCGCTGAGGAGAACGTGTTAATAGGTCAGGGCTCTTAACATACAAATATTTCTGATTCACGTGGTTTTGAGGATGATTCCTAAATTTAAGGAATACAGTTCATTGCATGTTTTTTTTATTTTAAAAACACGTGGGTGCACGTGTTTTTAGACTTCTACTTGAGTAAAAAAAAAGAATCTTGTATTTGAGTAATATTTGACAGTATACTATACAGTATACTTTACTTGAGGAAGGGACTTGTGCCACCTGTTTAACCCCCAGCAGAGCTGCACAGGAAGAACCTTCTTCCAGCTGAGCCTGTGAAATGGCAAAACGTCAGAAAAAAACCTTTGACCAGCGTGACTACCCAAAAAACGGCCCGTCATCCCACCCCCATCATTAACCCGCTTCTGGTGTAATAACGGCGCCCCCTGCTGGATGTAAACACTATTAACTTCATTTCCCGTCCTCCACCAGTCAACCTGTTCAACACGGATCGATGGATGAATGGAGAAAGGGAAGGGTGAATAGGGCAATTCAGTTGGGGGGGGGTGGTGGGTGGCAAGGTTGCACCTGTAAGATGTGAGATTGGACGGAGTCATTAAGGGATGGATGAAGGAAGTATACGGGGTGGATGGATGGGTTTTTGGAGAGAGGGATGGAGAGAGGGTTGAGTGGGAGGGTTGGTGTTTAAAAGGATGGAGCAAGAAATGAAGGGGTGGATGGATGGATGGATGGATGGATGGATGGATGGATGGATGGATGGATGGATGGATGGATGGAC
>JAOUQT010343487.1:0-12745 GCA_025769995.1 Xyliphius kryptos | reverse complement strand
CACACACACACACACACACACACACACACACACACACACACACACACACACACACACACACACACACACACACCGTATACATACCTGTGAGGATGCCGATAAAGCAATAACTGTACGAAATGATGTCATAGAGGGAGGGTTCGTAAGCGAGTCGTCCAATCACAGCAGACTTGTTGAACATGCTGACCTCTTTCTTCTTCTCCACATGGTAACTTTGCACCTCGTATGCCAAACTGACCATCTGTTAAAAAATATACAAAAAAACAAGACTAATAACTTAAAAGCTATAATACAGGATTGTACAATTATGAATTATGATTAAGAATTATGTTAATTAATAAGATTCACTGTCTGTTCTAGCAATCATTACCAAACGGTTTGTCTCCACCCCAAAAATATTCAGCTTACTGTCAGATCACAGGGTGAGCATTAAATTAGGATGGGGGGGGTTTGGGTCTTGCTGAAGGCCTTTTTTGGTCTTAATCATTGTATTAATGTGATTAGACTAAAGTCGTATGTTTTGACATTGCTGCAATTGGGACAGAGTATAGATCAGAGGTCACTTTATTTTAAGCGACTGAGCTTTTCTTGTCTTTACGGGTGTCGCAGTGCAGTAAACTCATAGACCAATCGTGTGCATAGTAAGATCACCAAAGACGCTCCACAGCCAATCAGATGTGTGCAGAGATATTACACTTATATCAGTAAATTTAGGATTGTTTTATTTATAAGCATCAAATGTCGACCGTTACAGGCAGGAAAAACAACAGGATATTTGGAGCACATTTTTATAAATCATGACAGAACGGAGAACATGTAGCTGTAGGTGGCAGTGAGGGAGCGTGTCTAAAACTTACTGATCCTACAGTTTAAAAACTTAAATCTGACCAACAAACACAACTGAAGTGAAAATAACTGAAAGTGTTGAAAGAAGCGTTGAATGTTTTTGTACAGTGACTGCACTTTTCAGACAGTGCCTTGCAGACATAAACGTCTTCTGCTGCAATTTCCGCTCTATTAGTTGTCTCACAGAAATAAATGGATAATTAGACTAGATTTCAATTGTAGTTCGTTCTCTATTTAGATATAATTTATTAAAAGTCATTAAATTATATAACACTGACCTAAAAATGTGTGAACTGAATTAAAAGTCTGGACCTTGGCTTGACAAAATGTCCTTCAACTGGACGCAAACACTTTCCATTACTGTAAAGCATGGTGCTGATAGCGTTGGGGCGTGTGTTTTATTTACATGCTTAAAGTTAAAGCCATGAAAAGTAAAGGTAAATCCACGATGGTTCTCAAAGGAAACTGTTCCCCTAGATAAAATCCCTGAGACATAAAGTAACTATGATGTAATAAGACATTGATGATGCTGATGTGAACCCTACTTGTGGATAAAGCTTGCGAAGCATTTTATTAATTTGTACCTTTAAGGTTAGAAGAAGTTGAATGGCGTTGGAGAACGGAGTTGGAGGTGGAAGGCCAAACCATGTGACCGAACGGAAAAATAACAGATAAAGGAAGGTCCAGCCGAGAGATAAAGACGGAGCATTTCTACAAACAAAAAGAGTCAAATATTCATAAGACTTACATCACACAATATGGAAGCACTAAAATAAAAGAGCAGTTAATGTTCAGTGTATTTACAGTGCAAAAAGTATTCGGCCCCCATGAACTTTTCAACCTTTTGCCACATTTCAGGCTTCAAACATAAAGATATGAAATTATTTTTTTTGTGAAGAATCAACAAGTGGGACACTAAACATAAAGCAAATATACAATGGAATGGTTTACAAATAAACATATCCAGGTGTTACAATGGCCAAGTCAAAGTCCAGACCTGAATCCAATCGAGAATCTGTGGAAAGAGCTGAAAACTGCTGTTCACAAACGCTCTCCATCCGACCTCACTGAGCTCGAGCTGTTTTCCAAAGAAGAACTGGCAAAAATTTCTCGATGTGCAAAACTGATTGAGACATACTCCAAGCGACTTGCAGCTGTAATCACAGCAAAAGGTGGCACCACAAAGTATTAACGCAAGGGGGCCGAGTACAGTGATTGGCGTGCGGGTAAAGTGGAGGGCAAATAGTGCATAGAGCAGGTGTGATACAGTTTTGTTTTGTTGTCTGTTTTGAAAATTAAACTGCCTGTAAACAATAAATTAATTAAATTCCAACAGTTTAGGAAAGGTTCTTTTCTATATTTGTGCACAAAGCAAGGTCTGTAATGGCATAATGGGGTGAGAACTGTGTTGTAGAACATGAGTGGTCCACAGAATGAATGAGGATTGAAATTGTAAGACAGGACCTCTCATCTAACATCGGTGTCTGACCTTACAACTGCTCCCAAAGAACCAATGGGCCAGAGATGCACACACACAGATATAACAATGTTTATTGCAAATGTAAAGCAGCTGATTTTACAGATATACAATTATATAAAGGCTTTTTTTTTAGAAGAGCGGAAGCTGGTCAAGCTGCAAGAAGACGCTTGTGTATAAACTCTTATATGGTCCATACAGTGTCTGATAATTTTAGTAATGTAACCTGTGCTTGTTATTAAAGGAAGAAACATTTTATCTGGTTTTGTTGTTTAATGTGAGATCTGTGGTAAATGAATGAATATAATTAACAGAGTCAGTAATGATTACCAGGGTCATTAGCAGGAAGGGGCCCCCGCTGTGGAACATGGACTTTGGTATGAACTTTACGAGCCGATACAGAACACACATGGATTTACTTCCAATTAGCACAAACTGTTCAGAACCTCAGTGTTTGTGTGCACGGAGACACTGGGGAGCAGAACAGGTCCGTCCAGTCCCTCGGCACGCCTGGGTGTCATCCCACACCTGTTCCTCGGGGAGGAGCCCAGCCAAGCCGAGCAAACATCCCCCATCTCCCAGTTTGCGCCACTTCAGTTTGCACACAGCACCCGAGAGGTAGTGACAACACGCTTACAGACGCGTGAGGACATACAGACGAGACACTGAACCGAGACCTGACGGAGTGCAAGGGAATTTAAGTCGAGCTGAGCCAGACACAAGAAGAAACGTAAACTTACAGGTGACTTTTCACCTCCACCAGACTGCAGGATGTTGAAGAAGAGCACCAAGAATGGAAAGGAAAGCACCCTTAAGGCACCTGCCAAGATGTCCAAGTAAGTGTTTGGGATGACGAACATAAGTAGACTTATAAAATAGTTAGTTCTGTTCCTTAAATCTGATTGGCTGAGCCGCTTGTCAAGCCATGGCATTATTCACAATAACCCACACCTTTCACTGCTTCACATTCGTATAATATGCACTATTTAAAAAAAACTGTTTTTTCGAAGTTTTTCATAAATTGCTTTTTGTAATTTGGCCACTAGATGGCAGTATTTGATTGTTAAAGAAACCAGAAATCTTTTACTTGCGGACAGGGTTCATTTTAAAAAACGGACTGGATAATAAGTTTATAACACCTAATTATATTCTATTATATATTACTATAACACCTCTTTCCCATGGTTTATTCACAATAATGCCGCCCCCTAGTGCCTTATAACTTTATTATATACTGCCAAGGTTGGGTCTAATCCACAGGATAAAGTGCTAATCTGAAGGATGTGTGAGTGGGTTATATTTTAAAACCTTTTAACACAAACAAAAACCTCAAATGAACAGAATAAGTACTTTAACTGGATTAACAAGTCCACTTGCACTAGAAAAATCGCCAAGTCCACAAAAAAACTGTAGTAACTACAAAAACACTGAGGTTTTTAAGCTCTTTAAAACAAGACAAAACTCAACTATGAAACCAATAAACAGACCAATAAACAAATGTAGTTACTGCAGGTAGTTATACGTGCTGATACAAAAGTTGCCTTTTATCCAAAAATCAGGGGGACTTGAGATATATATAGATATATATATATATAGATAGAGCCACCACACAATGCGCCAAACATTAAAGTGAACCAAATCGGTGTCTGTGACCTTTGATTACCGATGAGTCACAGGACCATAGCTGCACCTTCAGAGGAGCTGTGTTGTCACTCTTTGCTTTGTAAACAGGAATCAAGTGAGGCAGGTAGTTTCAGGGTGGCAAAGGACCAATCAGGTGGGCCACGCCAGCATTAACGAATGGAAAGGAGTGCAAGTGCGAAGACGCGTTTAAAACAGGTGAAGCTGGAGTGGCCGGACTGTCACAATTAATCCTGTCGTTCCTCTGCTGGGTGTTGGCTCGGCTCTGCCCCGCCCGTGCCGTGGTTACAGGTTCATCTAAATGGTTTTATTATTAGATCCCTAATTCCATGCTGTAATAATACCAAACACAGCGATGTTATATAGACTGTCATAAGTGTAGAGTGCATCATCTGCCCCAACTTTTCTACCTGCACTGCACTGCACTGTATACATTACAAGTACTGTCAGCTGCATTTGCACCTTATTTACAGTACATACTGCATGTCTCACTGAATATACAATCTGTATTCTGTACCTTACCTAACACACACACATAATAGCAAAACATTCATCCTGATTCATCCTTTTACTATATAAGGTAAAAACCACCAGGTCTAGACAATATATTGGTATTCATCGCGATGAATTATTTCCCCATATGTGTGCAGGGTATTAAATAATATTTGATATGATATTTAGAATAGCTAATAGCTGATATGATGCATACGCTGAGATGATGAATTATGTGAAATATTTGGGAAATAATAAAGTACCAAAATAGAATAAATAAAATAATTAGATTGAAGATAAGTAGGCATGTTTCCGGTGTTTTTTACACGTTCTATACAAATAGTTGTCCAGAAGAATGGATGAAGACACAGAGAGTGTTGAACAATTTCTCTTGAACAATAGCAAAGCAAATTTTTTTTACAGTCAGGTGCTTAAAGCGACTTCATGTGCCACTGAGTATAAAAGAGACACAGAGTGGCGTAGTAAATGTCTGAAATTCTTAAAAGTCCTGCAGGAGCGTCCGCCGTGCATTCCCTTAAGGTTTCGATGCATGTAAGGCACCTTCCGGAGGAAGGCGAGGCTCGGTGACATTGTTGGCATTGTTGGGGAGGAACAAAAGTGATTCAGCCTGGTCTAAAAGAGGAACCGATCACATGATTGTTCCTCATGCCTGATATCACTGGGTTTGGGATTGTTTTCTGGAAGATTTTGCTGTATATAAATCTAACAAATACAACACAACTTGTATCTCTGTTATAAAACAATATAAACCTCAAAGCAACACAGATTTCCAAGTCAGAGCTCAATGACCTTAACCCCAGGTAAGTCAGACCTCAGGACCATAAGCACACATTTAGGTTCCTGCGACTTTGCTTCTCTCACGCTGGGCGTTTTGAGTGACGCTTACCTGATTTAGATTTACAGATAACAAAACGTAAAAGGACAGGAAGTCAAGGAATGTGAGCGATTTAATGCATCTGCAAACAGAGATAACGATCCGATGTCTTGTCCCCAACCAGTTCAAAAGCAAAAACGCTGAATTAGGACAAGCCTGAATGCAGCCTGTATTATTTATATACATAAATACAGTGTGTACATTCATAACAAGCCTTTATATGTGAATGTCAGAGGAAATGATCCACCACCTGAATAGAATTTGAGTCATAGCAGCAGATTCAGATTAAGTCATTTTAGTTCTAAACTAATAAACTGGTAACTGATTGCGACAGAAGTGCAGTGGTGTTTGGGATAAGTAGCATGTCTGTCAGTGGCTCGGCTGATCAACGTGTGCAACCTGATCGAGGAGCGATCAGAAACGTGGCCGTACAGCAGCTTCACCATCAAGCAACTGTCATGTAAATGATTTTATACAGCTGATCCGAATGTAATTCACATGTACACACGAACACAATTTGATCTTTCCAACTGATTGACTGCATTTTATAGTTCGAAGGATGAGATCAGATCTCATTTGGCAGAGCTTATATATGTAGAACAGAGATAGACCTTGAGTGGTGCTCAAGGTATATGGTGCTCACTCTCTTTTGCCCTGAAGAAAGACAGTATTCATTCATTATCTTCCGCTTATTCCTTTATGAGGATCACGGGGGGTGGGTTCCCCAAACCCATGCAGGGGAGAACATCTCGGGCGCTGGGCAGATACACCCAGGACAGGGCACCAATCTATCGCTGGGTACACACTTACTCACACAGTCATACACACACTATACAGGGCAATTTATAGTATTTAATTTTACCTTCATGTTTTTGGAATTTGGGAGGAAACCGGAGAACCCGGAGGAAACCCACGCAGACATGGGGAGAACTCATGGAAACATGGAAACTCCACCCAGATAGGGATTCTAACCGAGCGCTGAGTGCCGAATCCCCAGCGCTGAGAGGCGAATGTGCTAACCCCTAAGCCACTGTGCCGATAAGGACAGTACTCGTTTTAAATTTTTAGAGATAAGTACCGTTTTATTTATTTATTTTTTGGGTGGAGCACATGCCTTTAAAAATGTTCATGTGCCTGCCCATTTTGCAGAGCCAGGGCTCCATGTAGCTTCAGGTTCTCCACCCGTGCTCTGTTTGTCCTCATAAATAAAAAAAATTAAGAAGCTTCTTTGCTTGCCTTTTAATTCATTCATTCATTATCTTCCACTTAATGATCTACGAGGGTCACTGGGCGGTTCTCCATGCCCATCCAGGGGAGAGGTTTCAGGCACTGGACAGATATACACAGGACAGGGCGCCAGGCTATCGCTGGGCACACTTACTCACACAGCCACACACACAAACACACACTATATGGGGTATCTTGAATCTATGTTTTTGGACTGTGGGAGGAAACCCACGTTTTACAGTTACTGTAAGTAGACATGAAATTACAGGATGATATAAGACGATGGTGCAGTCGTAGGCTTGTGGTTACGAATCCAGCCATGCGGCCTGAAGGTCCTTGGTTCGATTCCCGGTCCCACCACGTACTATGGCTGATGGGCCTTGAGCAAGGCACCGTGTACAAGGCTGGCCAGCACTCCGGGGACGTGTGCTCACTTTACTCACTGTGTGTATATGTGTGTGTTTTACTGCACAGATGTATTAAATGTAGTGGACATATTCCTGTGTGTAAAAACAGTGGGCAAAAAAGATTCCGGATAAATAAGACTAAACCGTATCATTTTCTCTCCCATCTGCAGGACTCAGGTGAACGACCTGGCCACGTTGATCGGGCGCATGCAGGCAAATGCCGACACGGTAGAGAGAGACGTGCTGAATGCGGAGGAACTTTTGGTGGCTGTAAGTCCATGCTTCATTAAACAGTGCATTCGGGGTCACACTCTCCAGCTGCACCTCAAACAATGTTTTCAAATGTATGCTTCAGTCATGCTGTCTGCTTCTAACAGGATGCAGAAAATAAAAAGCAGAACAAGGCGTTACAATACCAGCCGGAAAACAACAAAAACCTCACCGAGGCCGAGGGACTCCTCAAGGACCTCTTCATAGATCTGGATAGGGCCAAGAAGCTGAAACATCCTCAGACATGCGATATCGAAAAGGAGTGAGTACTTCTGCACCACCACCCCGTCTATACCTTTTTTCAACATGCTCATCCAAGGGAGACACAGGGCACCAAACTATCACTGGGCACAAACACACGCTACAAGGCCAATTTAAAGCAACCAGTTCACCTTGAATCCGTGTTTTTGGACAGCGGAAAAAAAAACAACACAAAGAAAACACACGCATACACTGAGAGAACATGGAAACTCCTCCCACCTGCACTGAGAAGCGAACATGTTAACCACGATACCACTGTGCTGCCCAATAATCATATTATTATTATATATTATAATTGTGTCTTTATGTATATTTGTCTGTGTGTACAAATGGTTACTAAAAGGAAAAGGGGGAACACGTAAAATCTATTCAAAATTTGTTTTAAACAGCGTGAGCCGTCTTCATGAACGCTGGCTGACGCACTGTGCGCTGTATCGCGAGCTGTACCAACATAAAAACGAGATTGGACTACTGCCGCGCATCAACTGGGTCCATTTGTTTAATCAGAAACAGGTAAATGGATAATACACTTCTTCCTTCCTAGTACAGTTCTTCCTCTTATAACTCAAGAACTAGAGGTGAGGATGTTTGATTATTAATCTGAAGATTGGGATTCTTACAAGTTCCTTTGCATACCAATACAAATAAAAGTCTGTACAATAGATTAATGTAATGTAATATATATATTTGTTTCAGTTCACAGCTGAAGAAATTTAGTACATTATGACCTCAATATGCTAAATGTAATAAATAAAGTATTAAAATCCACTCATAAAACAGGTAGTTCCTGTTTTTAAAGCTGATAGGCTGAGCCGTATCAATGCATGATATATGATATATTATTTTAAATCATCAAATACAGATTGATATCAACAGCGAGCCGATCACTGATGAACACTAAGTCTGTTGCGGTTGTGGGTTATGAATTGTGTTCTTTAATTTGGACACAAGATGGCATTTTTTAATTGTTAGATTGTTTGCTTATTTTAAAAATCGGACTAGATTATTAACGATTTTACTTTTAATAAACACATTTATGAATTAAACTTTGTTTTTTTAATTTTAATGTGTTTGTAGCGTATTTTAAAGCCACTGGAGGTTGTGTATTATTGTAAATAAATGAACAGGAAAGAGGTGTAACTGTACTTTGGTACGTCATCCCTAGTAACACCCCTTTCCTGTGATTTATTCGCAATAATGCTGCGCCCTCTCATACCTTATCGCTTTATTATTTAATATCATCATCATCATCATCATGTTCATTGCAAGTGCAGGACCAACAGACTTAAAAACTAATTTGTCCCTAAGGCCATCAAAATGTACAACTATTCTCTAGGAGAGAGACAGGGCAACAGAACGACAACAGATGGGATGGGGCAGTAGCCTAATTACTATGTGCAAAAACTGTATTTTTTGGTGCATTTAATATACTTAATATTAAAGTATATACTGTATGTACTTGTAATGTATCTATATTCTCTATTTATATTTCTTTCATATATTTCTTATCTTCTTTTACATAAAAAAAACACTTTCATTTTTGTTTTCCTTCAAACATTTGCAATTTTTATTAATATTTAAATGTTTGGCCTGCATGTGTCTCACAGACAGAGATCAACTCGGACACGTATGGACCCACTATGCCCGAACTGGAAAAACAGATCGCGGCCCAAAATATTCTCCATAAAGAGATAGAAGCCTATAACACACAACTCAGTCCGGAAAGCTCCAGCTCGAAGGTCAGAAAACTAATAATTCAAACACTTATCAATAATCAATACATACGACAGATACTTACATACTTTACCGATCCATTCTAGGAAGAATATGCAAACCTCAGAAAGCAGTACAACAATCTACTGGTAAGACTTTCGCACATTTAAGAATGGGCTTTAAACACTAAAGTGATAAAGGGATACATTTGCCTGCTGGACTCACACACAAAAAAAGTGTTTCCTCCACATTTAACATTTAAGCAGAACACACACATGTACACACAATGAATGAAATAAGCACACGTGCCCGAAGCGGAGGGCTGCAGTTATGGTTGTGTGGCTTGCCCAAGGACATTCAGCCATAGTGTGACTTCAAGGTCGCAAGGCTATGATTGAATACTTCCATCGTGAAGAAAGTCTATGTATCTTTAACCCGATTCTATATATTATAAACTTCCCAAACCATAGTTGGTGTGGAGCCTTTTAAATATAAATTTTTAAAAACTACAGAAAAACAAGAACAGACAGCATTAAAATCAGGTTCTTATTAATTCTCTAAAGCCTTTTTCTAGGTTTACTCAACTCCACACACAAAACTCAACACACTTTTAAGACTTCTATGCACAAAGAACATCTAAAGTCATGATATCAGCATTAAGTAGTTTATTTATATGGCGCTTTTTACAAGTACACACTGTCACAAAGCAGCTTTACATAGCTATGAGCCTTAACCTCCAAGCGACAGTGGCAAGAAAAAAAAGTCCCTGTCATGTTGATTTTATGATTGAATCTTGAGGACCAAGGTGGGGGTGGTGGGGGAGCGGCATCAACAGTGCAGGACAACCATGTACATATTGTTTAGAGATCAGGTGTCCAAATTCAACAATTCGGAAAAATATAAAGTTCTGGGGATTCCTCGTCGAATCCCAATATGGATGAAGTTACCATGTTCTCCCCGTGTCCGCGTGGGTTTCCTCTCACAGTCCAAAAACATGGATTCAAGGTAAAGTGACTGTTCCAAACTGCCCCGTATAGTCTGTGTGTTTGTGCGTATATGCGAGTGAGTGTGCCCACCGATAGATTGGCGCCCTGTCCTGGGTGTATTTGCCCAGTGCCAGAGACGTTTTCCCCTGGATGGGCATGGGTAACCCCTTCGCGACCCTAGTAGTGGATTAAGCGGAAGATAGTGAGTGTAATGAATGAAATATAAAATATTTAAATTATATAAGTCCTTTGAGTAGATCCAATACGGGTCCTATAGATATTATGGTTAGGATCGTCCACATTGTCTGATCATTAAACATTTTGGTCAAAGCATTTGATCTCTGATTCAAGGAGGCTTTATTGTAGCATGTTACAAAAACGAAATTATGGCCCACGGACCCAGAGTAACCTGTAATGATGTGCAGGATAACTCAAAATGGCGGAGTCACTACCTGAACAGCCTGTACGACTACATGCAGTCCTGTAACAAAGAGGCCGCCTACCTAGGGGAGGAGCAGGCCAAGATCCTTCAGCAGGACTGGAGCGACCGCATGGTGGATCCTTCCGACGTTCGCCGCCGCTACGAGGTGAGACTTCAGGCCTCAGATCCGGATGACGGACTGGATCTGGGACATCATTTGTTGGGAACAAAAAGTGAAGTGTGTGAAGGTGTTAAAAGACAACTCTGTATTTCTGCAGAATTTTAAAAACAACGGTCTGCTGTCTCATGAGAGTGAAGTGAACAAGCTGCAGGATGATGGAGACCGACTGATCGAGATGAAACACCCTGCTGCCGAAACCATTTTGGTGAGGATAAGGACCAGTGGATTCAGGGTTCTAGTCCCAGAATGAAGTCTGTCATATTATAGAATGGGGCTTTTAGTCTTAACTAAGGACACAGTGCAACACACTCAGATATAGATTAAATTCTTGGCCTAATACTTTAATTCGGCAGCTTTTTTGAAATAACATCAGAAAAGAATCTAATCTTAAAATCTAAGTGTTAGAAACAAAAATAAAATTATTCTGATCCATTTCTATAAGGTCTATAAACACATGGTTAGGTGAGTTTAGTGTAAAAACAAACCCATCAAACACCTTTGAGATGAACTTGTGAGCCAGGTCTTCTCATGCACCATCGGTGTCTGACCGCACACGTGTCCTCCTGGGTAGAATTTCCCACTGTTACACTTCAAAGTCACACAGAATCCCTTTCTGAAAAGTGGAAGCTGTCATATCTGCAGGAAGGAGGTGTAATTAAGCTCCTGCAGGTGTGCCAATACTTTTGTCCACATGGTGAAAAGACTTTATGCTTTAAATATTTTAAAATATGTATATTAGATTACATTTAAAATAAGAGAGATTAGACAATCCGGTGAAATTTACTAAAAGAGTTAAGAAAGTTAGAAAGGTGAAAAACACTCAACGTGAGTGGATTCAAATTTTTATTTTAATATTTAATCAAATTTAACAGCAAAAAAAGCATCAAAAGCATGTCATTACCTGATTGTTGAACCGGATGCTATTTTGTGTTTCAGGCTCACAGAGAGAACTTAAAGGACGAATGGCAGAAATTCCTGAACCTCTGCATCTGCCAAGAAACACATCTGGAAAAGGTGGAGGAGTATAAAAAGGTAAAGTGATACAGGATACGGCACATTGATTTACAAACTGCAGTGTAAACATGCTGAATGTTAGAAAGTTCCTATGAATATACTTTTAAGGTGTGTATTAAGGTGAGGGAGACGGTCATCGCGTCCTAACGTTTTTCATCATAAACGCAGCACAGCTAATAGTTACAATGGAAAATTCTTAAAACTCTCAAAATATCAGAGTCCAGTTTCATCACCATGTGACTAGCCCGACTGATGACGAAAATGTTAAAGTGTGAGTGTTTTATTTAAAAAAAATCATAATTTATTGTTATTTTAACTGAAACTTCAGTTGAATTTAGTGCGGTACATAAACAAAAGTATTGGGACATGCCTCTTAATCATTGATTTCAGGTATTTTATGCATTGCTGTTACCACTGGTGTTTTAAAGATTTCAATTAATGCCAAAGTCCTCACTGTCTCCTACATCCCGAGTACCTACAAAGCTGAAACTTGGCATCGTGATTACTGATCATGTCCTTGGAAAAACTCACTTTCCCACATTCGATTGTTTGCTTGCTATCGATATAAAACGCACCGCCTCGGATAGTCTGGGGTCACTGAGAGTACCAAAGCTAAAACTTAGCTCGGTTTTGAAACCATTTTGAAAACCTACTAATATATTCAAGAAAGAAAGTAAGCTCGTAGACACCGTAGTCACAACACTACATTCATTTCACATATTCATTTCAGATTTTTAATCGCCCCAAACCTCACTCTATAATAATATGTTTATTTGAACTATATAAACTCCAAAGCCATCATTCATTCAGCTTTCACACTGAAGTATACTGACAGTATCTCAAGGATTCAAGGATTCAAGGAGGCTTTATTGTCATTTTCATAACATGTAGCATGTTACAAAAACGAAATTATG
>JAOUQT010343479.1:0-12746 GCA_025769995.1 Xyliphius kryptos | reverse complement strand
CCCAGATAGGGATTCGAACCAGGAATCCCCAGCGCTGAGAGGCGAATGTGCTAACCACTAAGCCACCGTGCAGCCCTAATCCAATTCAAGTTCTCCATATTAAACAAAACGTTCGTGCATCATGCTGGTGCTGCCATGAGATGCCATTTAAGATTTTCAGAGTGTACAAATAACCTTTTTGTCTTCAGCCAATTTAAAGTAACTCAATACTTTGGCTGCTTTTGGTCTTTGAGGACTTTTACTCCTCGTCTTTGTCTCCGCTGTAACCACCATTTTTTTAAGTGGTGCTAATCAATTACGGGAAACTCACTAAAGGCATGTGTTTTGGAAAAGCATTTCTTTTAATAAACACATTTTAGGAATCAAAATGGAACTTTAATAAATGCACATATTTTCAGTGTTGACGACCAATCGCGGCAGCCCTATACTGGAGGACACAAAATATGGTCCCTTAAAGTCATTACTGGATAAGATTCGTGTGGAGAAACTTCATGGTCTGTAAAGGGCTCCAACCTCAACACTGGGAAGACCTTTGGGATGAACTAGAATGACGACTGAAAGCCTCTTGTCCAACTTCAGTAATACTATACTAGATAACTGATCAAAAATTACCACAAATTTCAAAATCATGTAGAACGGCTTTCCTGAACAGTGAAAGTTATTATACAAGCAAAAGTGAACTAATTTATTTGAATTAAGAATAGAACGCCACAACAGCCACTGTAGATGTAATGTGTATAGTTGCTTAAATGCCTTACACAGGCAACTTGGCAGTTCCAGGTATAAACCTCTAAATTTTTGAGGCACAGGAACGTACAATGCATCTTTAAATAACCTATATTTTAGATGCAATGTGTAAACTTGCAGAAAACAAAACATTTTGATTAATACTAGTATCTACAATTTGTCCACTGCTGGCTGGAAAACTAATGCAGTACATTTATGCAGTGTGGAACACTGTCGCTTCAAAGCAAAAAAAATTGGTTTGACTTCCATTTGAGAGGACAAACAGGATTTTTTGTGTGGTGTTTGAATGTTCTCCTCACTCCTGCATGGATTTTCTTTGACAAACCAAAGACATTTGAATCTGTTAAGCTGAAAACAGATGTGACGTGTGCATGAATGTGTGTGTCTGCCCTTCAATGAATTGGCAAACTGTTTCAGAGTGTACGGCACTCTACCTAAACTGAAAATACAACAGACCCATAAAATGAATAAATGAACAATAACTTTAACATGTTTTGATCAGTTTTGTGTAGTTTCGAATGGTGAACACAAGTGAAAAAACTTGCATAAACAATAAAACAATGTTCATGCGAAAAATATTTCAACAAAATCATTCTGCAAAATGAAATTACGTGTACCATATGTACACTCAATATCCTTCACTCCTGTCTGAAGTAACGTCAAATCATGAAATCGTGTACACACAAACTAGTCTCTCAACCCACCAAGTGCTCTGTGAGTTTTAAATATGCAAACGTGTATTCCAAAAAGAAGCTCATCATGTTGTCCTACAACACAACAACTACATACACACTAACAGAACACACTCCTGATTACTTATTTTTCAAGCATAACAGAAAATTCTTAAACCCTGTTTTAAACTTATTCACACAATTGTGATCCAATACATAACAGCAATTATCTTAATATTAACAATGTCACTATGAGAACACTTAATAGGACTATGGTCTGCTAAATGACTAAATGTGAATGTATGGTATTTTTGCAGACATTCTCTTTACAGTCCATTAGGCTCGCATTGCAAAAAAACAATTATTCGGAAAAGAATTCCTGCAATGTCAATTTGTAGGTTTGCATCATCAATTGCAATTCTGTGTCAATGCTCTGAACATCTCTGTGACTACTCTTTTATGTAAATTGAACATTTATAGCATTTGATATAACAACCAAGTTACAGAAGAGACATGGTTACATTTAAACATCCAGGGGCAGTAAGTCTTAAACTTGACTAAACTTCAAGTCAATTAAGAAGTCATTGACTTTTTAGCCATTAGACATTTCACAGTTCACAAACTTGTTTCCTCCAGGGCCATGATGGCCCACAATAAACACAGAACCACAAAGACTTTTGCCCATAAACAATACACAGGATTATTATATAACCTATTTTTTATAATAATATTTAAACAATGAAATACTATTGATAATCTAATTCCTGATATTTGACATTTGAAAAGGAACAAACACAGACTGTTACAGCTTTTAGGAGTCACATAAGCAAATGGAACTTATAACTACCTTTCTCTGAAAATAGCACAAATAACTGTGATTATATTTATAATCCGGCTGTTTGTAACACAGTGCTCCACACACATACATCGTGCAGGCCCATTACAGCAATTTCTCCTTCACAAAAACTATGTGAGTTTTCTGATTGGTTTAGATGCTGATAAAAAATTTTTATTTTTAAGAGCAAACTACTGAATGTTGAATTATTAGGGCGGCATGGTGGCTTTGTGGCAAGCATGTTTGTCTCTCATTCCCTGTTCGAATCCCAATCTTGGTGGAGTTTCCATGTTTTCCCTGTGTCTGTGTGGTTTTTCTTCGAGTTTTCCGGTTTACTCCCACAGTCCAAAAACATAGATTCAAGGTAAATTAAGTGCATTAAATTGTCCCTATAGTGTGTGCACATGAAGTGTGTGCTCAGGGATGGCTTGGCGCCCTGTCCTGGGTGTATTTGCCCAGCGCCTGAGACAGTCTCCCCTGGATTGGCATGTGGCACCTGCCCCGCAACCCTTGTAGAGGATTATGCGGAAGATAATGAATGAATGTTGAATTATTCAGGTAGTAAAACATTTAGGTGTATGCATATGTATGGAAAATGGTTCCTATTCAAAAGTAGCTAATTAGTCAGGTTCTGGTTCGATACACATATAAGCCAGAAGATTAAAATTAAAAACACTGGAAATATCAAAACCAGAAATGGGGAACATCAAACTGAAAAATACAATTAACTTTAACTACCAACCGTGTCAATGACAGCATCCATTTGAAATTCCAAAGCACAATGCAGTAACAGGCTGGAAAACCAAGAACTGGTTAGGTGCCTGAGTACTTAGCAACACAATAGCAACCACCTGAACTACACCCTACTAACACACTAGGACGAAAGACTAAGGGTAAACCACAATGTAATCTTTCTTAGCAGCATGTCACAAAATCAAACTGTTAATATGTGTTGAACCACTTTGGTGCACATTAAGGTTCACTTAAAAAGAAGCTAAAAAGTTGGTAATGAAACATTGGTCTTCTTTTGAGATAGCACATTACAGGTGAACACGAACCAGTAGCTTTAGGAAACGTGAGCAAGGTAGAAAGTGTTAGTGGTGTTCCAAATAAGGTGCATATTCAAATCTGGAACATACACATCTATATTATAAGCATTTGTTCGTATAATCACTACAAGCAACCAGAGCAGCACAAAGACCTCCATCTTAACTTTGCTTGTTGGGCCACAATAAAATTTGATGGATCATCCTATTTAATGTGTTAAGAGTACAGTTTATGCTTTGGATCACTAAAACAGTCCCCAATACCTTTCTTAGCAGCATTTCACA
Organism: Xyliphius kryptos; assembly: GCA_025769995.1. Classification (NCBI taxonomy): domain Eukaryota; kingdom Metazoa; phylum Chordata; class Actinopteri; order Siluriformes; family Aspredinidae; genus Xyliphius; species Xyliphius kryptos. The sequence continues at coordinate 9,162 of JAOUQT010343479.1, read as the reverse complement.
TAATCTAATCATATATTTAGACATGAATGGTTTGGTATATTGAATGAAAAAACATGAATCTATTTTGCAAATTGTAGTTTTGTAGATTTAGTGTTTACTTTACACTTTTTATTTACTGTTATTTCGTGCTGGATCTAGTTAATGGTTATTATTTAACCCCTTTGGAGCACATTGAGGTTCATTTGAAGAGGAGTTAAAAAGTTGGTGGTGATACTGCTGTTGTTAATTTGTCTACTTCTGAGATTTGAGATGTACAGGCGAATAAGAACCACTAGCTGTAGGAAACCTGAACAAGGTAGAAAGTGTTAGTGGTGTTCCAAATAAGATGCATGTTCGAATCTGGAACATAAGTTAGTAACAAACACAGCACAGATCGCATTTATATTATAAGCATTTGTTCGAATAAACACTATAAGCAACAAGGGCAGCGCAAAGACCTCCAGCTTAACTTTGCTGGTTGGGCCACGGTGAGATTTGCTGGATCATCCTGCCTTATAAGCGTTTGAGTGCAGTAAACGCGTCGGATCATTAAAACGGTCCCTAACACCTACGTGGCCGAGAGGACGACCCCCTTCCGAATGACAGACAGCGAACAAGCCCTCTCTGGTTCCAAGGCGAATCCGGATCAGCGCTCGGTTTGCCCTCTGCGACAGGCCGAAGCCAGGGTGGTACCTAGCTGTTAGCATGTTAGCTAAGGTCCTAGCCATAACACGGCCCAGCGCGGAGATAAGACGGCATGTGGCGCAACTTTCACAAGCCGCCCTGTGTATTTATGAAATAAGGCCCATTAAGGGTCCGCCGGCGAGCCAGAGAGCGGCTGGGTAAAGTTACAGACTCCGCCGCGGTGGCCAGCAGGAGCTTTCCCAGTGAATTGCAATACAAAACATGGCAACCCTCGGCTGTAGCCTAGCGAACCAGACTGCTAAAATTCCTCCCCTGCGACGCAGCAATCAACTGCTTTTCACCTACCTTCATGTCGGGACATCCTACAGACAGTAACGCAGCCCCCTTGGGCTCCCTAAGTCGTATCACAGGGAAAGCGATCCTAAAAACGAAATAAAATTACGACGCGGTTTCTTTCTTCCAGACGAACCAGTGATTCCACTTCTAGCTTCCTCCCCTCGAGTCCCGTCTGTCATGAGCTGCTGGCGATTACTCCAGGACACCTGCAGAGGGCGAACTACAGCACACACCTTCTTCTTCGGTCTTGTTTTCTTCTTCTGCTTTGACGGACGACCGTAATGTGCTTTTTGACTCGTAATGCGCGTCCTGTTAATCTGATCGGACATCAAACTTTAAACTGATTTGATTAATCCCGAATTCAAAACTAGTACATATTAAAGATTTGCCTGGTACAAAATCTTTAAGATTTGCCTGGAAAATATGAAACAGTCCCATCAGATATATCCACACCTATACCGTGTAAAATAACAATGTGTGATGTCATAAAATCATTTGTGTCATAATGTGATGTACTGATGTCATGATCAGTAAATAAAATGAAAACACAATCTAGAAACTACGACCTTCAGTAAAGGTTTTAAGTGCTTTACTGTAAAGTGACCTTTATACATAAACACACTGCTCAAATAAATAAAGGGAACACTAAAATAACACGAAGGCTTGTTGGTTAGTATGTTCGCCTCTCAGTGCTGGGGATTCCCGGTTCGAATCCCTATCTGGGTGGAGTTTCCATGTTCTCGTGTCCTTGTGGGTTTTCTCTGGCTTCTCCAGTTTGATCCCACAGTCCAAAAACATGGATTCCCCATGGGGCTCCCTATGCTCATCCAGTGAAGAGCATCTCGGGCGTAGGGCAGAAACACCCAGGACAGGACGCCAATCCATCACTGGGCACACACACACATCCACACACTCTACAGAAAAATTTTGAGCATTCAATTTACATGGGTTCCCTGTTTTTGGACTGTGGGATGAAACCCACACGGACATGTTGAGAACATGGACACTCCACCCAGAAAGGGATTCGAAAAACTGGACATGGACACTGTGCTGACAGACAGAGCAAACTTTCTTGCCACAGCTGGCATTGATGTGCCATCCTGAATAAGCTGCACTACCTGAGCAACTTCTGTGGGTTGTACCTCTAGGGTGAGATAACTGACAAAATACAAAAGTGACCAAAACATCAGCCAGAAAGGACGAGAACAGAGAAAAGGTCTGTGGTCACCACCTGCAGAACCACTCCTTTCCTTCTACCTGTTGTCTGGGGAGAAGGTTTTAGGTGCTGGGCAAATACACCCAGGACATGCCATCGCTGGAAAAACGCACGCACAAACATAGAGCTGGGGCAATTTAAAGCAGCCAATTTACCTTGAATCCATGTTTTTGGATTGTGAGATAAAACCAGCGAACACCCACACAGACACAGGGAGAACATGGAAACTCCAACTAGATTGGGATTCGAACTGGGAATCACCTGTGCCCGAAGGCAAATTTGCTAACCACTAAGCCACTGTGCCGCCCAGATCTGTACATATCTCATAAAATTTTACTCCTTAATCACTTTTAATTTTGTAAGCCTAATAAAAACAGCAGCCGAGGATGATAGAATTTGACCCCAGTATGATTTGAATAGTCATTTGCATGCATTATTTGAGTACAAATTTTGGAACTTAAGGTTTAAGCAAAAAGAACACAGAGAGACAGACAGATGGACAGATAGATGGAATAAGTTATTGATCCTGGAAAAAAAAAATTGGCTGCCAGTTGCAGGTACATACTACTAATAACACAATAAGAGCACAGTAATAATACAAAAAAAAATGTAAAAAAAAATGTGGGAAAAAATGTTTTTTTTTTTAATTGTCAATGTAATTTAAGCCAATTTAACATGAACAATGTATAATGTGCATCAAAATGAATAGGTATTTTGTATATATTTGTACTAGCGTAATACCCATGCTGTGCTACATTGGAGAACGTGATACCGTGAAAGTTGGAGCACATTTGTTTTGGAATGAGTGATGATTTTGAAGTTTATATATTAAAAACAAACTCATTTATATAAAGTGAGGTTTGTAGCAATTAAAAATCTAAAATGAATACGTGGAATAAATAATGTAGGGTGAGTTGTGACTATGGTGTCCATGTGGTTATCTAATAAATACTGGGTTGACTCTAACACATACAGCTTTAAAAGAAATTAAATTTTGTGGATTTGAAAAGGTAGAAATAAATGACAAAATATTGCACAATTTTGAACATTGATTTATAATGTTGATTCATAAATGCTTTGACTGAAGGCAAAATTGCTAATGAACTTTCCTTTCCATGACATAATCCAATCCATTTTTTTAATGAACCCTGACGCAAATAAAAGTTTTAAAAATCAAATACTTCCATCTAGTGGCCAAATTGCAGAATGCAGTTTATGAAAAAGTTTGGGAGGACACTACTTTTAATATAGGCCCATCTAAACGATTGTCAGAGGTGTGGGTTATAGTGAATAAAGTCACTTAGCCAATCAGATTTTAGGACCAGAACTACCTGTTTTATAATAGGACATTAGCCATATACCATTGCAAAAGATATACAGCTGATTTAGCAGAAGCTTTTTTTTTTAAGTGATTGCACATCTACTGGGACGCCATACCAAAATAACTAACAATCATAAACCAGAATGACTAAGGACCACACTTGTCATTGATTATACTCTTGTAATATTGTCAAGGTCAAGACACGAAAGGCTCCAAGAATCATTTTTATTTTGCTCGGGGCCCACATTTGTTATATCCTGTATACTTCGGTATACAGGATATGGCATTAAATCATTCATTTTTATAATTTTATTTTATTGTTAAACAAACATACTACAGTCACTCGTAGAGGTACAACAGAGCAACGTGGGTACAAAAATAAAACAGAAACTTGGGTTTAAAACCATAAAACACAAATACAATCCAGTAAGGCACACAAAGAAAATAGAGCAATTATTTAAAACAAAACAAAAGTAGATAAATATAAATACAATAAAAGAAACTTTACTTTTTATCTAATGTTTTTTTTTCTAAATTACAATATAGGTTAAAACAATAGAAAAAAAATAAAATAAAACGTTGCTACATTTACATAAGATATACAGAATATTTTACATGTCTCAGTATTGATCGATCAGTACTGATCGATTATTCCACAATAAGGATGGCATTAATTCGTAACAGAAGTTAGATATTTCGACGACATTTCCCCTAACTAGACCCTACTGATTTTTTAATTAAGTACCCCCGTTTAAGGAGTATGTCCGACTCTCCAGCCCAAAAGGTGGCGTCGTGCTCCCTATGACCAGCCCACATTCTCGGGCAAGAGGACTTTTATTGTTTTAGATGTTTTCACGACGTTAAGACATTTTACGGCACGTCACGGGAGAACTTTGACGCCGGTTCATCCATGTAAAGGTTGATTGTTGCAAAAAAAAAAAAAAAAAAAATTGGAAAATTTAGATTTAAGAACAAACAGACGGCCTCCTGGATTTTATAAACGGTAAGTGCTTATCGAGTTAATGGTTGTTTTTGTTTGTTATTTTTGTTAAGTATTAACTAAACACTTTGATCTTGTAGAAAAAAATATTGCTTCGCATTTATTTAAAGTACAGTTGATCGTGGTGTTAACTGTTGATCATTGTGCTTTGAGATCATTTAGAACGAGATGGTTAAACTGGCAACGTGTGTTTTTTTTTGTTTTTTTTTTGCGTTGGGCTTTTTTTATATGTGTAATTACAGTGAAGTGTCTTAAATCAATCAGCCACGTAAATCAGTGTGACGCAATCTCAGAGGTTGTTTACAAGTCTGTGAGTTTTGTGGCAGACTAATCGATAATCAGTCTGGTGGTGCACATATTTATTTGGGGATTTCTGAAAACAAAGCAAATCTGTTTGTATAGCCAGTAAAGGATGCATAAAAGAAAATATAAAATGATATAAGATCCCACGGGGGGGAAATTTGCATTGTGACAGCAGCATAAAAAATGTGGACATATATATGCTTTTTAGAGCTCAGATTAGATAGTTCTGGTACTTTTTGATAAAATTCAGGTTAGATATTGGACCATACTCTGTGAAAGAATTTGCTGGCTTTCCAGCACTGTGTTCTCTCTGAAACATTCTTCCATTCATTATCTTTTGCTTAATCTGGGTAGCAAGGGTGTGGTGTCTCAGTGGTTAGGGTGTTGGAATATACATCCATTGAAATGATCAATGTGGGTCCTTGAGCAACGCCCTTATCCCTAATTGCCCCAGGGCTGCTGCATCAACCCCGTGTTGTGACCCTTGTAAGTTGCTTTGTGTAAGTTGCTGGTCCAAGCCCTCATCCTATCCCGGCTCGAATATTGTAATGCTCTTCTTGCCGGTCTCTGCAACAATCAGACCTCTGCAATTGGCCCAAAACTCCGCAGCCCGACTCGTGTTTAACCAGCCAAAGCGGACTCATGTCACTCAATTACTCATCTCTCTTCATTGGCTTTTTGTAGCTGCTCGCAATCAGTACAAGGTACTGACGGTGGCCTACAGGACAGTCACTGGTTCTAATTCTCAATCCATTTCATTCGCCACTGCTTAATAGTGGAACGACCAACATCCGTTAAACTGAATCACTCAACATTTTCAAGAAACTTCTCAAAACCCATCTCTTCCACAGACCATTCTATAATTTTTTTATTAACCGCCAGATCGAGTCTGGTCCAGTATCATCTGCACTGTCCACCACTGCACTTCCCTTTTATTCATTGATTTATTTGTGATTATTTATCCATGTTGCGTTTTCCGAACATTTCCCCCGACTGCCTGAAGTCACAGACCTATCAATATCAGTGTATTCATTTCTACATTTGGATGGTGAAGTTACAAAGATATTAACTCTGCCATTCATGGTGCATGTGAAATCACTGTGTAGTATTGTTTTGACAGAAATGATCAATGATGCAATAACTTTGTATTTACACGCATTTAAAAATTCACACGTTGTCTTTTATAAGCCTCCAGCACAAAGGCCTCGTCTCGAAAAGGAAATAAGCATAAAATATGTATTTCTTTTTATTTGTGAAAGCATCTATCACATACCTGCGCTGTCTGTCTTTAACCACCGCTGCGCTGCAATGTAATTACACAGCGCTGTATACATTTCTGAGAACACAGCCGCGGCTCAGAGAGTTCAGCTGAGTCAGTTCTGATGTGCTGGAATGAAAAAGGCTTTTATTATGTTTTTTCTTTCTTTTTCAAATAAGAGTTGCTGGTAAATCTAAGCACTTTCCAACCTGCATATTGTAACTCTCTCATCTTATGTTTAAAGCACTTGCTGATTTAAAAATAATCTTATATTACCTTGTGCTTATTGCTGAGTGTAAAGGTAATGGTGTTACAGGACACGGCATTCTGGACCCAATCACATGACACAGAACCACAGAAGAGAAATGACTGTTTTAAAATGTCTTACCTCAGATGACCCTATAAAACAAACCTCAGGTGGCTCTTAACCCTAATTGCTCCAGAGGGCTGTATCAGCCCTGTGTTCTGTAAGTACTTGTAAGTCGCTTTGGATAAAAGCATCGTGTAAATGAACTTATTGCCTGGCAAGTGGAGTGGTGATATCACTCGTTTTTATCTAACAACTATTTTTCTTAAATTAACATGTAAATAAATATACACTTCTGCTCAAAAGTTTAGGATCACTTGCAAATGTCCCTCTTTTTGAAAGAAAAACACGTCATGAAATTCACAAACAATATTGTCCAGTTTACAATAATTTTAAGTGTATCAGATGCTTTTAAAGTTGATTTAAAAAATGTTTGTATTAAAGCGCATTTTTGTATAAAGGCTTATTTTGCATATAGTCCTATTATCACCAATTCTTAGTCCTCTTGCCTACAGGCTCAAAATGGCAAGAAAGAAACAACTTTCTTTATAGAGCAGTCAGTTGATGGTTGTATTAAAGAAGAAAGGAAGGTGCAAAAAGGCATGGAAAGCCAAGACACCAGCTGAACTCTTTCAGTAATTAGAAAGCGATCCTGCCCTTTGTCAGTGCTAATTAACATCAGCTGATTCAGGATCAAATGATGGCCTGGTATCACACAAGAAACATCTCACCATGCGTAAAAGTAAAGAGCTTTCCCGGGGGATCCGTATTCATTTACTGAGCGGTGATTCCTCCAAGGCAGAGAAGACTTCTTTTCACTTCCGATTTACTGCCTTTGTTGAGCTGTACCTAGCTGTGGGATTTACTACAGGCAGTACCCATTAAACTGTTTGAACTTACCTGGTCTTCGTTTTTCCGTGACCGTGACACATATAGTCTATATTTATATCCATATCTTACTTCAAAAAATAAATAAATAATATATATATACTGCTCAAAAAAATAAGGGAACACTAAAAAAACACATCCTAGATCTAAATGAATAAAATATTTATTTAAAAGATATTGTAAGAACAGCACCCTCTTCTGGTCTCTGGGGGTAATTCCGGTTCGGCACCCCCTGCTGGACTGTGCGTGTATGGGACTATTTGCCAGATTTGTTTCAGCTGTGTCTCGTCATGTGAATACCCTTGTGTGTGTATTTCAACCCTGCACTTCCCCTTGTGTGTGGTTGAAACATTGTTTATTGTTATGTTGGGTTGGGTTGCGTGTTGTCTGTTCCCACCCGGTGTCTCTCTGCAATAAAAGACCATTTTTCCACCTGCAGCCTGGGACTTTGTCCTTTTTGACCGAGGCATCACCTGGACATGACAGATATATTCAGTTGAAAATCTTTATGTAGTATTTATCTTTATGTAGTAGATAGCCCCGTGTCTCCTCTGGGTTCTCCGGTTTCCTCCCACATTCCAAAAACATGAAGGTAAATTGAATGCTCTAAATGGCTTCGTATAGTGTGTGTATGTGTGGGTGACTGTGTGAGTGAGTGTGTACCCAGTGATGGATTTGTGCCCTGTCCTGGGTGTATCTGCCCAGCGCCCGAGACATTCTCCCCTGGATGGGCATGGGGAACCCCCCTGCGACCCTCATAAAGAAATAAGCGGAAGATAATGAATGAATGAATGAATGAATGTACATATTGATTTTCATCTTTAAAGATACTCATCACATGTGATGAAAATGACAATAAAGCCTTCTTGAATCCTTGAAATGGGCGGACTGCTCTCTAAAGGAAGTTGTTTATTTCTAGCCATTTTGAGCTTTAAAGCAAGAAAACAACTGCTGAGGCTTCAGATACAAAACATACCTAGAATGTTGTGCTCCCTTTTATGCTTACTTATAGGTATAACGTTTTTCAGCTGTCTATCACAATTCAAAAAGGGTGTTCTAACAACCAATTAGCCATATAACATCCATAACTTTGGATTAGCAGCCATACCAAAGGATTTAGGCAGAGGACTGACAATTTTTGGTAATAGGACTATATACAAAATAAGCCTCTCTACATAAATAGGCTTTAATACCAACATTTGTATTCTTTAAAAGCAGAGGTGGTAAGTAACAAAGTCGAAGTACTTTGTTACTATACTTAAGTAATTTTTTTTTTGTATCTGCACTTTACTTGAGTATTGCTGTCACTTAATACTTTTTATTTTTACTCACTACATTTCAATGAACAATCTGTACTTTTTACTCACTACATTTTCAGCATGCGGGGGGAAAAAAGCAAACAAACAAAACAATGGATTCCAAGGACAGCAGTAGCATCAAGCCATGAAGTGAATATGTACAATTTTAATTGCAAGGTCCTACTGTAGTCATATATTCAGACTTTGGGTATAGACACGCGACACAAAAACAATCAACAACAACCAAGGACAGGAACGAACGAAAACCGAGAGTATATAAAACAAAAGTCCCTGTCACAGGACAAGAAATGACTAAATAACAGAACAGTGAATTAACTAAAATGGAATGAAACTGGAACAAAAAAAAGTTAACAAACTGAAAAAAAAACACAAAAAGTTAAGGAGCGCTGAGTGCTTCTTACTCTTTTTAGCACAGCAGGACTAATTTTTAGTCCCTAAAGAACTTTGAGAACCAGCTACTATTAAGGTTAAAGAGACATTCTGGCCTCTCACTAGATTAGTTTTTAATCAATAGAGCATCAAAACAAAGCATTACTGTAATATTGATTGGCTATTGTAGTTCTGAATTCTAAACATTACTTCTACTAAAA
>JAOUQT010343478.1:0-23417 GCA_025769995.1 Xyliphius kryptos | reverse complement strand
CTAATCATCACAATCAGACAAACAAAAAAAAAAAAAATGCAGCGGCCACTCTGACGTTCTCCACATATCTGTGGTCAAACTAAAGTTCCTTCAGACTGACACATGCCCACACAGTCACACTGCTCTCATGTGTCAGTTCCAGCTCGCTTGCTCGCTCTCTGTCTTGCTGAGAGCTTTTCGCTTTCCCTTTATTCACCTCCACAGACACAATTTACAGAACACACGGCAGGTTAGTGGATTACCTTCCTCATTTCCCCGGTTCTTCCTCTATTTCAAAACCCGGGGACTAATCAACACCACCGGTGCCACAACTCATTTTCAGCCCCTGTAACCCACATTTACACTAGGCATTCTGAACAATACCGGAGAAATTTTAAAAAAGAACACATTTCATAATGATGAAATCGTGCTCGAGTTTGGCATGGCAAGCGCAATGTGAGTGCACAGCAGTGAGGGAGAACAGGAAAGTGCACACTTCGGCATGGTGCTAGGCAGCCGGGATTAGACTGAGCACACTCTACGTGACTCCTGTTTTGGCAAACGCCAAGCACGCCTTTGCATGACAAGCATGTCAAATGTAAAGCATGTAGAATATTTGTATTTGAGTTTATTTCTAAAAAAAAAACATTTTTTTTCTTACATTCATGTTTACAGTCTGGTTAAATACTATTAATAAAGTCTTTAAAAACAAAATCTTTTACTTCCCAAAGTACATATATTCTAATTCAGAGTCTAATGTTGCAGCCCACAGTACTATAACATTTCAAACCAGCTACCTTGCAGTATTACTCTACTATAGTTTAGAAATTTTGGTTTAGGGTGTGAAGTACATCATGTCTAGCAATGTCTCAAACATCTACAAGATGTTCTCTCCATAGTAACAACTGCAACACAGCATGTTTTGTGTACGTGTTGTGCATATTTGTTTGAATATTGTGCATTAAGATCTGAATTTGGCCATGTACGAAAAGTCGCCATCCAGTTACATTGTGGCAAAAAAGAAAACAGAAAGTTAATGTATTGAAAGGCGTGACAATGTCAAAAAGTTATGATTAATTTGGATCAAACAGTTAAATGGCAAGAAATGTGAATGCTGTTTTGTTAAATGCTCATTTGCATTAATCTTTTAAATTCATTTTTATTAAACAATACAAAATACTATTATACTTTTTTGTTCCGTTTTAGTACATTTATTCAGTTTTCCCAACATTTATTCTTTATAAAAAGGTGTTTTTGGTATGTATTTTGGAGTCTGTAGAATTAATTAATTGGATTTACATTGATTTAATTGAAAAAAGGTGCCTCGGTTTTCATCGATTTTGGATTTCACCAATTGTTTGCTGATGGATTAACTTTTTCTATGCCTCATCTCAAGCCTTTCAATGTCCTGTATAGTTTTTGCAAATTAAAAATTATATTTTTGAAGTCCTAATATAAGCAGACAAAACTTAATGTCAAGACAAAAAAAACAGTGCATTTATTACATTTAGTCACTGTGCAGTTACTTGAAAGTAACAAGCAAAGAGGACAAGTAAGCAAGCTAAACTGTCAATCAATATTTAAACGCATACTCTGCCCCAATATCCCCAAATATACTGCTCAAACTAAATCTTAACCAAAGTCACACCAAAGATTAGCTAAAGCTTAGTTTAAACAACTGCATCCTGTTTAAATAGGACTTTTCTTTGTAAGCTCCACCTGACAAACTGATCAGAAACTATAAAACAAGATATAATCAGATATGTGTTTACATTCTTCTGTACATTGTATTAGACAGTAAATAGCTATATATTCTGTATATTGCACACTGTAAAAAAAAAATAGGATACATAATTTATATTTACTATACCTTAAAAATTGCATTTTATATTTAATGTTTTATATACAGCAGAGAAAATAAGTATTTGATCCTCCACTGATTTTGAAAGTTTGTACTTATAATTAAACAGTCTATCATTTTTATGGTTGCTTCATTGTACCAGTGAGGGATAAAATATCAAAAAGAAAATTCAGATATATTTTAATACAAATTTGCATTTCATTGAAGGAAAAAAACCTTAAGGATTTGGACATAATCTGCAGGGAGGAGTGGGCCAAAATTACTCCTGAAGTGTGAACAAACATTATAAAACATTAAAGGAACTGTCTGACTGATGTGTTGACAACAAGGGTTTTGCCACCAAGTATTAAATAATGTGGGGGGGTCAAAAACTTATTTCCTTCAAAGGCATTCAAATATTTTTTGATTCCACATTTTATGCCATTTTTTTATATTCTATGTGTCACTGTTAAAATAAAGTTGGCATAAAATTATGAGACAGTTCATTTATTTCCATTTATACAAGTATTTTTGCATTCATTTGCACATAATTATACTTGCATACATTATGCTTTTTTAATTATTACATTAGTATCCGCAGTCTAAACTGTTGATAGGCTGTGTTTCATTATCGTGTATTCTGTACGATCACAGAGAGGAATCCGAGAGGAAGCTAGAGCTACACAATCATGAAAAAAAAAAAGAAAAAAAAAATTTCTGAATTCTGATTGGACAATGATCAGATTTGTTTATACGACATTGTAGCTGTTTTTTTACCGAAATACTGACTTGTGTTGTCGCTTTGGAAAAAAGAACCTGCTAAATGACTAAATGTAAATAAAATGAATTACAGTCAGATACAAAAATGCACAGACGCCCCGTAATAGTGTCATAAAAGTGCCACTGGATGGTTTAAATAAAAAAATAAGGAAAATAATATTTATTTTAGCTAAGGGAGTGTCACTGTCAATAGTTAGTAAACTTATCAAAAGGACGAAAAAAAAATTTAAAGTACAAAATGAAGGGTTTTAATCTTTGCTCTATATTTTTCTCCCCCCTCTCTCTGTTTAAGTGTGTGTGTGTGTGTGTGTGTGTGTGTGTGTGTGTGTGTGTGTGTGTGTGTGTGTGTGTGTGTGTGTGTGAGAGAGAGAGAGAGCGAGTGTGTGAACAGCAAAATTACAGTGACTTTTAAATGTGAGCATTTGAGCAGCATTAGTGGTAAATGTCAGTAAGCAGACACTGTCTGGAACACTACATACTCATCTACTGCCCTTATCAAGATGAGGAATATAGGACAAACAAGTTAAATCCACTTCAGTACAGAAACAGCTAATATTAAGAATGGCTCTAAGCCCAGATGATGTGAATGGTGGGGGACGGGGGTGTTCATATAAGCACAGCTCTGCCAAAGAAAACCGATACAAGCAGCACAATGCAAACAGAGAACCGGAAGAGATCTAAATGTAAGAAATAAAGATCCAGCTGCAGGTGGAGAGACGTTGGGTTAAGCGTAATGAGACGAAATAAATAAAACAGCATAGCGCAGCAGGACAGTGAAGTTTTTAATGTGGTATTGTGACAGAGTAGGTAGGTACAGCATCAGCAGCCAGTGATGCTGACAGGCACACTGCAATGCTGCCAGCTTCCATATAAGCTGTAAGCTGCACTGTAGCGGGAAAAAGAGAGGAAAAAAAAAAAACGCAAAACAACTCTGCTTTCATTAGGCATTAGACCCACTGAGAGGCCATCTGCACCGAACAGCTAAGAAGAGACAAAATGGCAAGCTTAAATGCTACTTATTCTCCTTCTGCAGCAAGAGTCATGTTCAAGCCGTAATGTACAAACATTTGATTACAACTACATTTCTAAAGTCTATTTTTATTAAGGCATTTGAAATGTATAAAGGTCAGAATGTGACGATGCTGTTAGCTCTATCTCCTGTCTATAAATCCAAGTAAAAATAAAGCCTTTTGGAACTGATGATTCATGAACTGTAAAATGTGAAAACCTCCTTTATTTTGTAATATATTGACATGACACGTTTAATAATGACTTCTCTGGAGCCACGCAGCCATAAACTAATTCAGGCTGGCGGTGGGTTGATTTATTCGATTTATTAAGAGAGCGCCATGAAAATGATTAACAATGAGACAATTTAAAAGGTCAAATCACAGTTTTCAAAATGAACTGATTTGTTGTAGAACCAACACAGATCTCCAACACGGTCAACTAAGAATGTGTAAATGTCAGTGATCTGCACACATTATATATTGTAAAGGAGAAAATCACTTTAGATTTTTTACTCAAACAAACCACAATCAGCTAAAGTAAAATGAAAAGTTTTATTCATTATCTTCCATTTCCTGCTCTACAAGGGTCATGCTGAGGTTTCCCATGCCCATCCAGGGGATCTATCGCTGGGCACACACTCACACACACAAACACACACTATACAGTGTAATTTAGAGCATTCAATTCACCTGGAATCCATGTTTTTGGAATGTGTAAGACAACCCACACAGACACTGGGAGAACATGGTAACTCCTCCCAGATCGGGATTCAAACCAGGAATCCCCAGTGCTGAGAGGCAAACGTGCTAACCACTAAGCTACATGACTTCATATTTTGGCATGTTCTTCTGTTGATGTAATGTCCGAGTGCTCCTTTACATTTTTATGCTAACCTTAATAAATAATGATGACTTTTTTTCAATATAATCCTGTGATGTTATGAAATGCTTGGCTTCTATGGGTCTCGCACGTACTTAAAATTGGCCAACGGATCACTGGTGCTCAACTACCACCATCATTAGCAGACTAGAGGTCTGAGAGGAGATAAAGGTTGGAATCCAGCTTTTATCCTACAGCCATTACATTACAAAAGTCTAAATTACATCGTTAATTCAGTTTATGATTCAGTTCATATTCTGTCTACATACCACTCTAAATTGTATTATGGACTGTAAATATGTTTTTTATTTACAGCCACAGTTCACTTATGTATTTGGTATATTGCACACTGTATAAATTGAATATGTACTTTATATTTGTGTTTCTTAAAATATTATTTTATTTTATGATTAATTCGTACACAATTATACTCAGGTACATTATAGCCATTTGATCGTTAAAGCATTATATGCACCTTTATTTTTGATGTGTATGTTAATATTTTACTATTTACACACTAAACTGATGCAAAACTGTGATTTGTCGTTGTATCTTGTACAATGCATTAACAACATCAAACTTTATATCTCACTTTTTATCTAATAAACTATCTATTATAAGTGTGGACTTTTGTTGCAATTAAGATTATTATATGAAATTAGAAAAATCATGCTGGTCTCTGAATCATCTACAGCCACATTCACATCTGCATTTTTCTCTCTGGTATCAATAAAGTATTCTGATTCAGACTATGATAAAAAAAATAAAATAAAAAAAAAAAACGATGTAATCTAGTCCAGTTTTTAAAGTGAATGCTGATCACTGAGAAACAGGATTTCGGTTTCTCTAACAAACTGTCATCTAGTGTCCAAAGTGGTTTTGTTTATATGAATCTTTACTCAATGATTTAAAATAATGTATTATATATCACACATAGACACGAATGTGAAGTGTGGTTCACATATTGGTAATGTCATGGCTAGACAAATGGCTCAGCCAATCAGATTTAAGGACTGGTATTATTAGGAAAATGTTAAAATAAACTTATTGACACTAAATATCTACAGTGTATAAATTACTTTAATAATAGTAGTGTACTCGTATACTTAGATAAAGCTGTTGACATTAAAATACAAATATGTCATTTAGGTTAAGTTAGGGTGCATCTGAAGGTTGTGGGTTCAAATCCCAAGTCCACTCAAGTTACCAGTATGGGACCTTAAGCAGGACCCTTAACCCTTATAGCTTCAGTGGTGCTGTGGGTCCAACCTGGTGTTCTGACTCCAACCAAGCGAAGATGTTTTAAGTGTCTGCTAAATACCCAAATGTCAATATTGACAAGCATACTATGATTACTCTTCATAACTTTAGAAAAGATACTGATGTAATAAACAGTGTGCCCTGACTTACTGGGATGAGAAATTTAAAATTACAAGCATGAACCATTTTTGAAACCAAAAAAAAATTCCATTGAGAGGAAGGTTCATTTATAAACATTTGCAGTCGTTAAAGGGCATATCCTTTATAAACAGTAATGAATGTGCACCGAAGCATTACAACTTGCCACTACAAATCAATCCTCGCACATTATCCTAATTAATTGTTAGCAAAACGGGGAGCAATAACACCTTGCTTAAAAAATCCACTTCATTTAAATACACTGCTTTATGAAATCCTATGATGAAATGTCAGAGTAGAAAGCGGAGGCCGTTGGCAAACCAGAAAAGGTATGACATGAGCCGGTATTGATGCACACTGTAGTTTAAGCAGCTTTACTTCACCCTGACTGCATAAAAGGTTTCAGCAATTGGGCAGGACAGATGAGCCTCCTCAATCGTCTTACTCTGTCCTAACCTTTAAATTCATACAGCACAAAGGATGAAAGCTGAATCTTTAGGGTACATTTTTTTTCCTGTCACATTTATGGTTTCCACGACAGAATCAATACGAAATGTGCTGGACCTGAAACATATACTTTAATTCACACTATACATAAGTTATAGATGCACTCTATAACCGCGTGCGCTGGAACATATGTTCTCTTTGCTCATTTGAGCTTGAATGCGCATATACACATAGATGTGTTTTTACACGATCTACAGCTGCACCTTTGCATATTTGCAAGGTTTAATCATGAGTTTGGAGTGAATATGTAATGTCCTGACCATATGTTCTGGCTATGAGGGCATAAATGCTTAACACTGATTAATTCAGGGTGGTGACGGCTCTGTAATTAAAAAAAGACTAGGAAGATGTTTAACCTTATCTCTACCTTCCACACTTAAAATTTAGACAATTACTGCACACGAGAATTTATCCTTAAACCATTGTACAGCGGACCCCATTTCCTTGACAGCGAAGGGGATTAGCACAATTAGACTTTAAATATAAAGTCCTATGAGAAAAACAGGCTGGGAACTGCTAAATATATGGACGTGTCTAGTGAGTGCAGTGGCATATTACAGCCAACGAGTGCAAAACATGAGGTCAGTGTGAAGGCGATTAGTGGGGGGGAAGGAGGATAAAAGTTTAACATTACACAGGTTTGACAAACACCAAATAACAGATCTAAATTAAATATTGTTCTTTGGCAATGATCTAGTTGCGTTGCGTAAATCTAATTCGCTGAGCCTTTTGTCCAGCTGACATTATTTACAATTATGCACCTCTGACCACTTACATACAATACATTATTTTAAACCATGTACCATACATGGAATTACAGAATAAGCCATTTCCTGTTTTACAGTTCTTTATTCATAATAATGCATGCCCTCTCATGGCTCATTGTGTGACATACATTAATTTTTTTAAAATGTATTTTGTAATTAGGCCCCAATATGATCACTGGAAAAAAATAGAAACCTCTTACCTCAGCAATCAGCGCTCACTTTAAAAAGACTATATTACACTGCAGCCTGCAGTTTATTAGTGATTATGTTTTCAATAAACACATTTATAAATCTAACCTTGTTTTTTTTTATTTTAGTGCATTTGTAATCATCTTATAAAAGTGAATACAATACAGTAAACTAGGCAAAAAAAGAGGGTGTGGCCAGGTAATAGGGTGTTTATATGCCGTGGTCATATCAATGGTCAAGACAGTAAAGCTTTGGAACAGTGCTAATATCTCTTATTATTTCAAAATTAACACAAGTTAAGGAAACAAAAAGTGCGCATGGCCAGGTAAGCGAGAGTGCGTGTAGACCTTGTCCAGAAATGAATAAGACCAAAAATTGGCATGCTTGGTGTGTGGGGATGTGCATATAAATATTTGGTACAAGTTGGGGGTCACTTCAATAGGACTGATTTTGAGTTGGAATGGTGCTGAGATCTCATACTGTTAAAAAATGAATGGAAGTGAATAGGTGCGAAAAATAGCTTTCCCACAGCACACACAGTCCGTGGTGACATCATGCAGGCTGTAAAATGACACCTCACCCTCCAAATGCATGAGTGAGATTATCTAATATCTAAACTCTGTAATTCTCCCTGCGATTTACCTTTTCTTGTAATTTATTGTTGCTTTTTAACTTCATTACTACATATTTTTTTTTACTATTTCTGTAATGCTTTGGCAATACTGTTGTACATACAGTCATGCCAATATAGCTTCTCTGAATCTTAAAAAAGCCTTTTTAGCGCACTGTGCGAACAAACGACCATAACGTAAAAAAAAATAAAAATAATTGTAGAGCAAAAGCATAATCTCTCAGTGAAAGAGGAGACCTGGGCTCTCAGTACGATCTATAATTATGAAGATTGGACAGCGGACAGAGTTATGACAGTTTAAAATACTATAAAATTTGTAAAATCAGTCTTTGAAATTTAACAAGGCAGTGAACAGATTTCAAGGTGGAAGTGCCAAACAAATCCTCCCTCAAAAATGAATTACTCAACTAATGTTAGACCATGCCAGCTTAAAGTCAAGACTCATCTCTACATTAAAAAAAGAGATTCAAGGTGAAAATAGAATGAATTTATGGAAAGGAGTTTACAGTTTCCTGAAAAAAACGGGAGCTGTCCAGCATTTCAGCAGTGTCTAAAGTGCGATATGAGTGAAGCGGAGGAATGCAAATTTTGAAGAGTGATAAAAAGTGTACGGATAGTGCAACTCAGTAAGTTTAGCTGGTTAGTGTCTGTGCAAATCACTCATGTTGAGTTTCGTGTTTGTAGCACGACAATTGACCTACTTGCGCACATTTGAAAATCAGATTATTTTTTTCATAGGAAAGGATCTAAGCCAAAATTGAAGAGTGATTGGAAGTGAACCAAAAGTGCGATCACTCTGCGATTTCATAAGACTGATCCAGCTGTGACCTTCTCAGAGTTCTGCCAATTTGGTTGTTTTAGCTCAAAAATTGGTTGCGTGTCATGCAAAAATCTTATTGATGGCTCAAAAATTGCGGGAGAAGAAAGCCGGACAAAAGCGGTGGAAATAGGATTTTAATATAGTGCTTGCCTACTACAATCACACTAATAAGGAGAAGAGTTGTGTAGTTTAAATTGTATAGCAACCTAATTACTTTAAAAGACATGTAATATTTTCAAACACCAAAATTAACATCGACATTTTTTGGACATGGACAGTAATTGCTTTGTTGGCTAATGTCCCAAAAGGGGGATTTGTTTTCCCATTCCATATCATCAATTTGGGTCTGTAAATGACCAGGAATTAAATATGCTCCAAGTCATATTAGATTAACACGTCTTCTGTCCTCCAGAAATGGAAGACCTGACATCACCTTAATCGTTTAAAAACAATTGAGTAAACATACTGCTCTGAAATCTGTCCTAATGTACCACAAAGAAGCCTGTTTTTAACCTACTGGGTGCAAATGACTGTACAAAATGATTTACACGTGTTTAGTATCAATGTTTAGTTGTACAGGAAGTCACACCTTTAAAAGGGATTAATGTGAGTTAAACTACTGACCCTTTCCTGCAGTAGCTTTGTTCTGTTTCTATAAACCCTCCATGCTTTAGATTGAGCAGACGACTTCACACTCAACACCTTAATCGTTTTATTTTAGTTTTTTTTACAATATTTTCCAATTTTGTTTGAAAATGTGATTTGATTAAAACATTTAATGTTAAGTTAAAAGTTATGAAAAAGTATGAAATTTTCCAAACTTCAAAAAACTAGTTAGTGGTTAGTATGAACGTTTCAAAGTGCTGGGGATACAGGTTCGAATAGTGATCTGGGTAAAGTGCTCTCCCCGTATCCGCGTGTGTATTTCTTCTTGGTTCTCCAGTTTCCTCTTACAGTCCAAAAATGTATTCATGTGAATACCCCTATACAGTGTGTGTCCAGCAATAAATTAGCACCCTGTCCTGGGTATACCTGCCCAGAAGATAATAGATGGCTGTTTAAAATCTTATGTATGAACCTTTTAAACGTTGCTAGTTCTTTTAACAAGCTTTAAAAAAAAAGTCCCATATTCACCTATTATTAGTTTAATAAACAAATAAGATATACTTCTAAAAAATAAACACAAAAGTATTTTTTCAATTCTATTTGGACAGCGAGTCAAAAGAAAATAAGTCTGGTTCAAAGGCCCTGACAACAAGCTGACATTACAAAGCTAACACAACTGTAGAACAACTGAGGCCAATAATCTTCAATGTCTCATCTCTGATATCCGCAAGGATGAGAGACAGAGGAAGAGATTCCTCCGTACCTGTAACTCATGATAACAATAAACAATATATATTATTATGGCTTTAAATTTCCATGTTATTTGGTGCAGTGGTATATGGTCTGGTGCATAATCCATGCACAGCCTGGCCAAAAAAAGGGTCACCATATGGATTTCACCAAGAAAAAAGGCAAAAGACTCCGATTGAAAAATGACTGCATGGGTCATCATGCTTTAGCTGTTGTTTAACCCTAACTGATGCAGTGAGTTTTATGTTTGCTAGACAATCATTTCGAAATACACATCCTGTGATCATCAAAAACAATGCTCATCTGTATCCAAGGGAACAAATGATTGGCGTGCATCAAGTATAGAAAACATCAAAGTAAATGACATTAAAAGTTAAGAATTGTCCCACACATTATTAAAAAGTGGCGGAACGGTTGGTGGAAAGAGGACGTCATTTTCGAGAAAACCCCCATAATTTACACTTAAACATTTGGCGAAAAGAGCATTTCCACATGCCCAATGCAAGGAGAACTCAATGAATTGACTTTGCAGCCTCAAGAATACCATTTTTTATTAAATCTAACCAGCAAATTGGCTTAAATATGATGGGGAGCATAAAAAAAATTGGACTCTGGACCAAGGGAGGACGGTCCTGTGGTTTGATAATTCCAGATTTCCCCTGTTCCAGCGTGATGGGCAAATTAGGGTAAGAATAGAGACTGTTGAAATGATGTATCCATCATGCTTAGTGCCTACTGTATGAGCCAGTTGGTCAGGTCGGGGTTCAGCAACACTGCGCCCTAAGAATGAGATCAGTTTTCTTCCCTGAGGGCGCAGACATATTCCAAGATGCCAGTGCCAGGTCCATCAAGCTTAAATTGGGACAGTGGTTCAGGGAGGCATGAGATATTGTTTTCAGACATGGACTGGCCACCACTGACTCCAGACCTGAACCCCATTGAGAATCTTTGTGATGTGTTGAAGACTTGGTGAAGTGGTCCAAATCTTCCATCATTTACACAAAAGAGTGAGGAAAAAAAGGTTTCCCATGTCCATCAGGTGCTGGGCAGATACTCCCGGGACAGGACACCAGTCCATCGCTGGGTGCACACTTACTCGCACATCATACAGGGGTAATTTAAAGCAGCCAATTTAACTTGGATTCATGTTTCTGGACTGTGAGTTAAAAACAGAGAACCAGGATAAAACTCCACCCAGATCAGGATTGGAACCTGGATCCCCAACTGGATGTGCTTACCACTAAACCACCAAGCTGCCCCGCTTAACAATTCGTTTAAACATTTTACATCACAATTTTTATTCACTTAATTTAGAAGCTAAAGGAAAACCGTTTTCCTTTTTCTTTTGATACTTGTTCATTTAAAGGTCTAATCAAGAAATATAGCAACACTGCACAATCTGACCTTAACAATAAATTTCTGTATGAACGATGTGTGTGTATTTATCCATACACATCAGCACACGACCACTGGACACACTGTGAAATCCAGAAGCTGGAGGCGAATAAGATGAGGTAGGGGGCAAGTGAGAGATTGGATTAGTATGCAACAGATATACCCTTACTAAGGGAATAGAAAATGGGCACCCTTGTGGTCTTTTATCGGGGCTTGAGGAGAAGCAAATGGATGCCCCTCCTCCATTCTTGCACCTCATCTAAGACTGAATAAGCTCCCAGAAGTAAAAGCTGCAATTTAGACCATAGGCCAGCCAACCAATCACAGTTGTCCTGCGTGTTCAACAATTTCGAAGTGCAATAGCTTCTGCCCTAAGGAACAGTAAGGCTCAGTGAAAGGAGAGTGTAAGAAGCTCATGTTTACACTGCGCTGCCTTCAATCCTCAGTGGCTTTCTACCCATTTAGAATTCACCCAAGCTGAGGATAACACAAATTCCCGCTCATATATAATACTGTCGAAAGTGACATCTCTCAGGATCTGTTAGAACAGAAATTCTCTTATTGCCTCGTGTGAAACACTGCACGAGTCTCAGAGAAACGACAAACGAGGTGAAAACGGACGCATCTGACTCGTTCCCAGAGCAGACACTTACTGCATCTTAAGCATGCAATGAATGACAAAGAAAAGCCAAAAAAAGAATAAACAAAACACTGCTTTGAGTACAATAGTACGAATTAACATAATTCGATGTTTAAATGGATATTGACATGCGTTTTATCTTTAGAGCTCCAGGGATGCGTCACATCCAAAATGTAATCCGCTATTACTTCTCATGGGTTTTCAGCAGCATTATGTCAGGATATGATTAATGCACACGAGTGTACGCACCCTGAATGTTCAGTTCCACTGAAGGAAGAGAGGTTCGGAGGCAGAATTAATCAGCTATCCGCTAAGGTTGCCAATCTGCCCCTTTTAATACTTCTAAACAACTTTAAAGTGTCTTTTGTTGGCGATGGTATCCCGTGTCTACTGTTCTGACTGTTTTATTCCCAAGGCGACATGAAACTACAGCGCCTTTCACAGTTGTATCCCAGGACAGTCCCAGGATAGCTTTACAGGAGTTTCACCACTCTGGTTAAGTGCTTTTTTCACACATACAGCCACAGCTTAAGAATATTACAGAAAAAAAGCAATGTGTTGCCTGGTTGATGAGTCGAACTTGGGAGTTGCAGCCCTGTGACCATCTGTATGTCTATTAGGAATCTGTGATCAAACCAGATTTTTGCTGCTATGTAACAGCATGTAAGTAGGGCTTACCGGGATGTAAATTCACAGTCTTATATTCGGGTTTAAGGTTTAATAAATGTCTTTCTATTGCAGGATCAGACACATTCAGCCACCTCGGCTTAAAAAGCCAACACTCAACCCAAATCTGAGTTTCCCTCTCACTATTTTTTTTCTAAAATTAGGGCATTGGACCGTCAATCAGAAGGTTGTGGGTTCAAATCCCAGGTCCACTGAAGTTACCAATGTGGGTCCTTGACCTAGATCCTTAACCCTCATTGGTCCAGGGTGCTGCATCAACCCTGTGTTCTGACCCCAACCAAGTTGGGATATTTGTAAGTCGTCTGCTAAATAACTAAATGTAAATGTAACAAACACTAAGTGGGTCTGGTATAACACCAAGGATGTGTACGCAGAAAAACACCTTATGCCCACAGTTAAGTATGAGGGAGGATTGGTGATGCTATGTGCATGTTTCTCCTCCAAAGGACCTGGAAACCTTGTAAGGATGCATGGGATCATGAACTCTAACATTAGGACATTTTGAATCAGAATCTGGTGGCATCTGTCCGAAAGCTGAAAACGGGTCATCACTGGGTCTTTCAGCAAGACCATGAGCATAAAATCAAAATCAGTTTCAGTTCCTAGACCTCAACCCAAAAGAAAACCTGTGAGGTGAGCTGAAGAGGAGACTGCACAGGAGAATTTAGTGCAAAGAGGAATGGTCAGTGCTCCCTCTTTCTATATTCTCTCATTTTGTGAAGAGTTATAGGAGAAGATTAAGAGCTGTCTTTTTGGCAAAAGGAGGTTGGACAATATACTAACACCTGGGGTGCCAATAATGGTGGCACACATGATTTCATTCAAAAGATTTAATTCTTAAAGTGTGATTTATTTTCTTCCCCCCAAATAAAGGCAGATTTGACAATGGAATTCTGTCTGAAGCCATTTGTATCTATATTTTGTAGGCCCACATGACCACTCAGAATCTGTGACATAGTATTTCAATAATGTAAACCACACTTCTGTGAAACCAACCTGTTGCTCAGGTAGTGCAGCTTATTCAGGATGGCACATCAATGCCAGCTGTGGAAATAAGGTTTGCTGTGTTTGTCAGCACAGTGTCCAGAGCATGGAGCAGATACCAGGAGACAGGCCAGTACACCAGGAGACATGGAGGGGGCTGTAGGAGCCTCATTTTAACTTGTCTTGAGAAATTTCCACTGAAGTTGGATCAGCCTTTCATTTGATTTTCCACTTTGATTTTGAGTTTGATTCCAAATCCAGACCTCCATGGGATAATCATTTTGATTCACATTTTGATAATTTTTACATTATTTTGTTTTGAACGCATTCCACCATCTACTAAATATAGATTTCCAACTGAAATATTTTATTCATTGAGATCTAGGAAGTGTTATTTTAGTGTTCCCTTTATTTTTTTGAGCAGTGTATATAAATTGCCAGAATTTTGCCAGAATTTTGTCAGAATGTTTAAGTAAAATCCTTCAAAATGCTATTTTTAGATGGACACAACTCTAGAAGCTTACATAGATGTTCTATATGTACACTGGTAGATGCAACCAATGATGTGCATTGGTGGAACTGCTATGTACTTTGCATAGACCATATATACTGGCACTTCAAAGATGATCAGTAAAACTATAAATAAGATTTGTGAAGCTATACCTTTATTAGTCCTACCATGGGGAAATTCGCAATTAATTTCTACACTGGAGATTGCAAGTATCGATCCTGCTACCTCATGCTAAGCGTGCTCTCTACTATTAGCAACAAGATGAATTTACTTACTCCAAAACCAGCTGGATTTCACAACTAATGGTAAATACTAGTCAAGAGAACTGTGATTTAATAATAAAATGACGGATATTTGTAATACTTAAAAATAAATAACTGCAATTATTAAGTATGTGAGATTTGCAAGCCCTTTAACCCAAAACAGATGTTTAATGAAAAGCGTCTATTAAATATTGTCTTCTAAATTTGTGTACAACCAAGTGGATGTGTTATTCACCTTGTGTTTCTCGTTGTCTCACAGTGACAGGACAGTCTTTATGGGCCAGCAAGAGCTGCTTTAGTTGGATGACCTCTGACTTTAGTAGTGTCACCTCATTCTAAGATGTAACATGAAAATGAATACATTTTATAAAGGCATTTATCTGAAACACTTCTAATTGTGGCAAAGTTTTAGAAAAGGCTTGTGAGTCTTTGGATACCTGTAGCTGCAGATTAGTTTGTGTGAGTTCTTCAGCTTTCTTTTCTAGGGAATTCACCCAGACTTTTCTCTTTTGTCTGCAACGTGACGCTGCAGCCCGATTTCTTTCTAGAAATCTGCGCCTCCGTTCGTCTGGGTCTTCGTCTCCTGTGCGTCTGCGTTTCACTCCACTCGTCTGGGGAGAGGATTGTGCACATGATGTGTTTTGGGGGATTGGAGACAACTAAAAAGGACATGAAAATGTATAAATATTGGTGATCTGTGTAAAATTTATGACATGCTACTGCATGTCCTTTTTGTTGATATTACAAAGGAATACAACCAAGTTAAACTTTATTTATTTCTGTAGCACTGTTTACTATAGAGCAGTCTCAAAGAAGAAAAATGGTTACCTGTGCATGACTTAGCTGATGTGTAAGGGAATTAGCAGATGGATAGGTAGATCCTGGTTGTGGGTGTGCAGGCGGCGAATGGTGAGCACAGCTGTGAGAAGGTTGATCTTGACATTGATGACTATCAGTGTTTTTATGCTGTGGTTGACTGGGGCAGTGTTGCTGGTACGAATGGTAGGGCAGTCCTGGCAGGTGTGTCAGAGTCATTCCGACCTTAGTCTGATGTGTTGATGACATCATGCCCATCATGTGATCCATTGGGTTCTGGTTCTCATTAGATACCATGGGGTGCGTTTGACATGGCATCACTTTTGACCTCTAAGAGAAAAAATACTTGATGTAAAAATATAACCCAAAACAAAGTGCGCTTTAAAAAAAAATACAAAGATTTTGCTGTATTAATGTCATTTTATGTTTCATGTAAAGAAAATTACAGGCTAAATCACTTATGAAACCATGGTGGTGTGAAGTATTGAGAACAAAGGGGGAAAAAAATAACTATATTTTCTGGTAGGTATAACAATTAATTACAATCATAACATAAAAATATGCAGTGCTGCAAATAATAGTTTGCACTATCCTGTTATATGAAGTCTTTAAACTTCAGTAAACAGACGTGTTCAGAATGCTTCTTGTTTCTTAGAATATAAAATCATTTTTTTCTGATGAGGGATTTTGTAGTTTTTAGAATGAATAAGTTTTAATCAAAGATCATTTTTTCATTTAAGGCTGCCAATTAAAGTTATAGTGGCTGTATGCATATGAATTAGTATGAATATAGTGCCTAACCACTTTATTTAACAAACTATACATAGTGATTGTGCAGCAATAGTGTATAGCAGTATGTTAGTTATCCAAATACAACACCATCAGAACCTTAATGTCAGACAAAACTTTGTATTTAACAAACAATGTGAAACCAAGTAAAATGCAAGTTAAGGTACCTGAGGAGATGAGCAGGAGCCACAGTGAGTGAGACCTGGTATGTCAATCATGCAGGGGCCCGTTGTTATCTGTGAATTCATCTGACAATAGATAAAAACTGGTGATGAGAGATGTAAAATGACTATCTTTGAATATTTCAAACATCAGATTCATTGAAAATTAACACATGCAACATGAGCTTTCTATAAAGTGTGAACTTGTTATAGTAAAAAATATCTGGGTACATTGTTATTTAGGTTTTTGGTTAGATCTTTGTTTATTCACATTTTCTGTCATACAAATTATTCTTTAAGAAAAAAAGTGTCAGCAGTAACCTTTCGCAAGAAATAATTGCTGCTATAATGTGTCTTATTTTTATTAGTATCTTTATGTGTACATATGTCAATAAGTCAGTATGTTCAGTCTGAATGAGTTTTCAGAAAACCCTATTGTGTGTTAAAGCAAACAATGATGATAAAAAGTATTAATTTGGTTCATTTGGTTAATTTTGGCATTTATTTTACCATTTAATAGGTGTGTGTGTGCGTGTGTGTGCATGTGTGTCTAGATAACTAAAATCATTTAATAAGTGGACTCTTCTCAGTTCATTAGTAAAACTGTGTCTAATCACTAAAACCAGCACATCACCACAGTGTCTCAGAAAGTAACCCATCCAAAATATCATCTTATTATCTTCTGCTTAATCCTTTACTAGGGACTAGGGTTGCAGGGGGGTTCCCCATGCCCATCCAGGGGAGAACATTCAAGGCGCCAAGCAGATAAACCCAAGACAGAACTCAGCCAAACATCACTCACACAGACACACACACATACTTTATAGGGGCAATTTAGAGCAGTCAAATGACCCTGAATCAATATTTACCAGACATAGGGAGAACATGAAACCTCCACCCAGATCGGCATTTAAACTTGGATCCCCAGCGCGTTGAGGTGATTGTGCTAAGCACTAAGCCACCGTGCTGCTCATCCAAAATCCCAAAACAGAGAAACCGATGGACCACAAGAATACATATAAAGGACTAAGTCAAACCATAGATATGCATGACGGAGCCCCCACTCCTTTTTTTTAACATGGCCACCACTTTACATGAAACAACAATTCCTGTATCAGGTAACTGTTTATATCAGTTGCATATTTCTGGGAAGATGTCATCAACAAAACCTGCTTTCGAAGCACGTCACCTACAGAGACGTGCTATTTGTTGTTCTTAGTGACAGAAGCATAGTAATACAGTGTGCCTAACTAAATGCTGACTACAACTAAATGCTGACTACATGAATACTTCAGGAGTTTATGGTTAAGTGGAGCTGTAAATATGACCACAAATGCTTTTACTGAAAAGGAAGATATTTGCATAAAGGTTCAAATATTAATAAACATATCATCGATGCAAGTGGGATAAAATTACAGTGGCACCAACTCATTTAAAATACTCACATGCATCGGGGAAGAAGCTTGCATTGCACATGTTGCAGGAAGCCGCGGTGAGTTGTGAAGACAGGCAGATGCTGACCTTCTGCCAATGAGAAAGACATTAGAGGATATTATGAAACTGAAAGACCCAAATGCACACGGATGTGTGTGCCTCTGAATGAATTACTACTCACTGTGCGTTGGTGGAACTGTTGCTGTGGTGCTGCCGAGGCACTGAGCAGTGAGATGAAGTGTGAGAGGTGTGTTTTTGGACATGGCTTTCATGGAGATTAGCCAAAGCGCACGGAGGTCGTTGCTGATGTTGAAACTCATGGCACTCCCTTTGCCTTGTGGCAAACAAATCCTGCACTGCAAAGTTCTGTAAAAAAACATTTTAATAAAATGTCAGTCACCCTTACTGAGAATACTCAACTGCAAACTCCTGAAATCTTTTCAGCATGATGGACTTTTTTAAAACTGCGATTTTTTTAAATATATATTTTTTTACTTAATATGAAATACATTCAAATATAAACCTGCCACATAATAATGTGTATCTGTTTATACAAAGTCAAAAGTGTGTGTGTGTCTGTCCGATACAAATCCACACCATTGCCACAATAACCCCGAAATTTGACATACCTTTCAGGACCCTGCAGAGGCTTAAATACTCTAAAACCACCAAGATGAGGCTTAAGGGTTTTTAAATTTATTTTATCTTATTTTTTTTAGCAATCTTTAACAATTAAATGTGTACCCTGCAGTTTGATTTAGACTGTGTTGCTGTTTTTGTTATTCTAATAAAGTGAATAAAAGGGTTGTATTGGGCATCATGTGCAATAAACCAATCAGCATCTTACGTTTCTCTATCTAGATGTAAAAAAGTTCAACATTTTAAACATTTCATTTGCTGTTCCTTTGCTGATGAGCATGCAAATTTCCCCACGTGGGACGAATAAAGGCTTATTTTATCTTACCGTAACTTATTTTATTTTATCTTATCTTCCCTTTAAAAGCTTGTTGTGGTTGCTATTTCAACTAACGCATTTAGTTGCATAAAGTTTTTTTTTTTTTACAAAACACTCACCAAGAACCGACCAATGATGTGTAAATTGCAAACTCTTATACCATTTGCAAGAAGTGGCATAGTGCCATAGCCGAGGCAAAGTTGGTTAAAGTGGCTAGATTATGTAAAAGTGTGGGATGTTTAAATGGCTTAATACTACAAGAATAAATTTACAACAAATTAAAATATATACTAAACTAGCACAATTTGTAGCAAAGTTAATTTGTAGTTTTGATAAACCGCTTAAACACAACAGCCTGACTAAATGGAAAGTCAATTTTTTGGTGTGTGTGTGTGTTTGTGTGTGTTGCTGTCTGCTTGGATGTTCTGAAAAGTTTAACCCATCTCTGCTTAACTCCTCTAATTATAATTAATTAGAATTATGTTTTTTCCATGTCTGTGTGCGTTTTCTCCGGGTTCTCGTTCTCTTCCCACAGTCCAAACATGGATTCAAGGTAAATTGTCCCATATAGTCTGTGTGTGTGTGTGTGTGTGTGTGTAAGTGGGTGTCTTCCCAGCAATGGATTGGTGCCCTGTCCTGGGTATATCTGCCCAGGACATGGGGAACACCCTCATGAAACTAGTAGAGAATTAAGTGGAGGATAATGAGTGAATCAATATGATGCAAGGACTAATTTGCATATAGCAAGCTAAATGAAAAAGTCAGTTAGACATATAGTGGTTATAGAGCCCTCTAAAGACATCAGTGCACCAAATTTAATCTGCCTCCTTTTTCAGACTAATGCTGGATGTTTGTGTGAAGCTGTAGAATTTAATATTTTTAAGAATTAATAAGAAATTTGATGTTTTGTTTATTTGCATGTGGCAGCCTAATGAAATGACAATAAAAACTTCATTCTTTCATTCATTATCGTCTGCTTAATCCTCTACTTGGGTCGTGGTGGGTTCCCCATGCCCATCCAGGGAGATAATTATTAAAGAGTATATATTTTTTATACCAAGCATGGGGTTTGACTAGAAAACCTAAGATTATTTTTTAAGTGGCTGTAGCTTATGGGTCCAAATTGCAAAGTTGATTGTTTGGGGTCTGGGAGTCAGAAGGAATTTTTTGTGTAGTCTGAAATTTTAGAAGCTAGAAGCCTAACTGCGTTTTGTCGCACTATGAAGGCAATTATAGGCCAATCAGTGTGATTTTTGTTATTGGCGAAGATGCACATACCCTCCAACTTTGGTGTCTGTAGGAGTGTAGGCTGCCCAACACGTTTTACCCGAGAAAAAAATAAGAAGAAAAATCTGAGCAAAAACCATAGGGTTTATAAGCACTTTATGCCTAAACCCCTAATTATGTGATTTGTAAGATGATCATAACATTACATTTTAAATAAGTGGTAAAGAAATCTGTGTCTATACATACAAACAATCCATACTTATTTTAATCCACCAACAATATGGAGCTTTCCTTTATGACTATATTTGTGGTAGAATAAATGGGCCACTTCCTTACCTAAATGAAAATGACTTTACTTAAGACATTAAAATTATTTTTGCAATGATGCTTGGAACTGTATTTCACTTTATCTTTCCATAGAAACCATAATTTTTTAATCTTACTGTACAATTACTTGTAGAATTAAATTATTTAAAAGTTTAATACATGTTCTTTATAAACATATATTAGGCAGCACAGTGTTGCAGAGGTTAGTGTGTCTACCTCAAAAGCAATACAGCACTAAGAAATATTCCTGGTAGGGACAAACTTAAGTTTCCTCCCACCTCCCAATGACACGCTGATGGGTACAGTGAAAATACTAAAATTGCCTCATTCTGTATTCTTCATTATCATCCATGGCCATTAAATGGCCCACTTGCTTGCTCAAAGTTAAAATCTCTCAAAGAAACAAAACATAAACATGTAAACCATGATTTTATGTTACAGAATCTTACAGAGCTTCATTAACACAATTCAAGTTAGTCATGATTCAAATAAGCCTGTTCAAAACAGAGATGTGCCCAAAGTCTGCTATTCATAACATCAACCTAGTTCATTTATGAGCAAAAGGAAAGGAAAATGTGACATTACATTTATATTTACAGAATTTGCTGTGTTACCATAGAGCATGTTTGTTGGGGTGGAACAATCATATTGTAGTCCACAGTGTATTTACTGCACAGTAAGGGTTACCTTAAATGAAAGCCAAAATATTGAAAGAAAACATTTTTTAAATACAATCTAAACCACAGGCTTAGTGGTTAGCACATTCGCCTCTCAGCACTGGGAATTCCCAGTTCGAATCCCAATCTGGGTGAAGATTCCATGTTCTCCCCGTGTCCGTGTGGGTTTCCTCCTGGTTCTCCGGTTTCCTCCCACAGTCCAAAAGCATGGATTTAAGGTAAATTGAAAACTCTAAATTGCCCCGTATTGTGTGTGTGGCTGTGAGTGAGTGTGTCCAGCAATAGCTTGGCTCCCTGTCCTGGGTGTATCTACCCTGTACCTGAGTTGTTCTCCCCTGGGTGGGCATGAAAAAGCCCCCCGCGACCCTTGTAGAGAATAAAGCAGTAGATAATGAATTCATCTAAACCACTAAATAAGAGCAACATGTGACTTTGCAGTTGTAATTTTTCGGTCAATGGTCTCGTTAACTGTTTCCAGAAGTATTATCAGCATGAAGCATATTTATCTTTGGTCACTGTGCCAACCTGGAAAATGAATCTGTGGCCCATTTGTGCCAGATGTGAAAATTATGTTCAGATTAGGACCAGATGAAATAGCACGAAAATGGCCTTGGTTGCTGTTAGATACGCTAAATAAATCAGTGTCAATACAAGCCTGCACAAAACTGACGTTTTCATTTCTAAATATAGTTTTACTTTTGAAAAATTTGTAAGTTCTATGGGTATAAGAATCAGCCAAAGTAATGTTTCTAAACAACAATGTAACCATATGTCAACACAGTGCAAATTGTCTATGTCAAACTGGTATAGATTGTTGTTGCCGTAAACCAAGCAGTTCTTGTGTGTATGAAGATAAGACCTGCTTTTTATCTGGGTTGGATTCAGTTTTTTATGGAATAAGTTATATACAACTCTTATTTAAACCTTTCCAGGGTTCAAAATCACGTTTATTTGTCTTTTTGTTCTTGTAAAGTCGATCAAATTAAGTCCTTTTTTGCAAAATAATTATTTTTCAAATCATACAACTACATTTGCGAGAAAAAAAGAATGGAGTTCCTCTATAAAAACTATGGTTTTGTGGTTTTACAACCCAAGAAATACTTTGGGTTCTATCTTACATCCCGCCAACAGTTTTATTTTTACTCCTTCCGCCTGCCTCATTTAAATAGCAATGGCGCTTGCAAATATATCTAAAGTGGTGGTCTCGAAATGAGCCAATGAGTGCTATTAAATATCATGGCTTTTGCACAGAGAAAAAGAATGCGAATACATAGTCTACATTACAGTGTATTCACAGTAAAATTAAATACCTCATGCTCCAGTGCATTGAGTCCAGGTAGCTGCACTGTTAAAATAGCAATTCGCTAGTGGCAAGTGACATGGTAATTGTTTATTGTGTTTATTGCATGTTACGCCCACAATACACGACTTATATTTGATAGAATTTCCACTTCCCTTTTGCATCATATCATTGTCACGATAGCAAATAATAGCAGTAATGCTTGCTAAAATGGGACCCTTTGTCCTTAAGTCTTAAAATTTGCTTAAAACTCCTACAGATTAAGAAAAGTTCATGACAGTTTACGCTGTCATTACTTATGCAACAAAAAAAAGATATAAATATTAAAAACCATTAGTGAACAGCCAAGTACTATGTACTTTATGAGCAAAATGATAAGTAATAAGTAGTAATTTTTTTTTATATCATATGTAAGGAATATTGGCCCACTCTATTACACATTACTTCAGGATGTGGTTTGAATGCATTTGTTCATGGAGGGATTCACCACAATATTTCAAGTCTTTCTTTTTTTTTGGACTGGGCAACTAAATTTTATTTCTTTTTTGGCTATGCTTTTGTGGATTTTATGGCATGTTTGGCCCTGTTGTCCTTTTTTCTTGACCTATTTTTTTTTAAAGATTCTAAGGCTGCAAAACAAGGTCAAATCATCACCTCTACAGCACTGTGTTTGACAATTGATATGTGTTTTATGCTGATATTCTATAATGGTTTTTGCATTGTGCTTTACAACCAAACATCTTCATTTTGGTCTTGATTGTTTCAGATAATTGTTCAGTATTTTTCTAATTGTACTGTCATAACCTTTAATACTTAATATGCTAAATAAGGCCTGTGAAGCCTGAGATGTAGCTTAAAGCATTGCACAGTCTGAAGTAGTGAATTTGCAGGGATGTCCATACTGGGAAGAATGACATAGTAACACTTCCTATATTGATGGGCAGCAACTATTGTTTATCTAAAATCATTGCTGATATCTTTTTTTCCATGATATTGTGTTAACACACAACTGAATCCTCCGAAACATCAGCTTTTATAGAGGTGGTCAGAGTTGTTTCAAAATATGAAAAAAAATGCATTGTATGGCATGTAAC
>JAOUQT010343477.1:0-35660 GCA_025769995.1 Xyliphius kryptos | reverse complement strand
CCCCCACACACACACCCACCCCTGCACCAGCAGCAGCAGAATCCCAGAAATTCTTCTAAGAAGACCAGGGTCTGTCTGAACTCGCCAACTCCACCCATGCACATAGGAGGCTGGTTCTCAACCCTGATTGGCTCACAGATGGAGGTCAGGGTTGCATTCCCACACCCTGATTGGCTGATGATCCAGGCCGACCCGTTTTCGCCTCACACACGTCGTGCGGTTCAAAACTCTCAGACGGTGACAGAGGGAGAGATGTAAAGCATGATGGGAAGTCAGGGAACGAGAAAGGGAAAGTGAGCAGGAACCGGGTGGAGAACCGGGATTGAAGGCCCAGAGGAACCGTTCTGATCCACAGGTGACTTCTCTCATCACATCTGCATTATTAACCTCAGTTCTGCGCATCAGTGAGTTGATGCAGATCAGATCGGTGCTACACAACCTCAGGGACCTCGGCTGGTCTTGGGAACCAATTGGTATGTTCTCACATTTTCATGTGCTTCCTGCATGCACTCCTGATTTCTGTTGTTAACGATGTTGAGGATTTTCTGAGTAATCTTGGGAAGTGAAGGATTTGTCCCACCATCAGGGTTTGGAGGTCAGGATCAGGACCAGACTCAACCAAGATTAACATGTTCTCCCCGTGTCTGTGTGGCTTTTTTTCTTACATCTTAGAAGGAGATTTGGAAGCAGTGCTTAATCCCCGATGTGAATCTATACGTGACGGCAGACCTGTTGAGATTGTTGTCCTGCGGCATCTTCCACGACGTTAACCCTCAATAAATTATTCATTTGAGTTTCTTTTTTGTTTGCAAATTAAAGCTGCAATTAATAAACGAATGCCATTACGAAACAGGAGCATCGACATCGGAGCTTCATCTTAAAAATGAAGACTTTCAGAAAGTGCCATCATGTTAGCGTTAGATATTTACTATGCTAGCTAACAAATACCCTCAGATCACAAGAACAAAACATTTAAATACATGGAGTTAATTATTAATCATTAATTAAATCTCATTAATGTAAACGTGGGTGCGCACTCCATCCCCCCGCTGCCTCCGCCCTCCCGCCGCAATACAAAAACACACAATGATAAAGAATCATGTCTGCTCGCACAACCAACACGTCATGCCGAACAGCGTCCGGCAGAAACTTCAGAAGCAAACCATCATGCTAATCACAACCAACAACAGTACATTTAAAACTATAAATTCAATTATTAAATCAATCTGATTAATAGTCAGCTATAAATGCAATGTGAACTTGTGCATTGTTAGCCACATTAGCATGCTAACGTTGTTCTTTACCAGTTGTTATTATTGATTTCGTACGTTATTGCTTGGCTGATCTGCAGGGCGCGCTGTTCGAGGAAATCAGGAATGAGTAATCGCTCCATCGCGTGGTGGCTCCGGCAGATCGGCCTGTCACAGTACACCCAGGTCCTGGAGAGAGAGTATTATGGGCTGGAGGTACTCACCAACATATTCATTATTATTAATACCTCTGCTTACAGTGTTTCATCGTTTCATTCAACACATAAATCAAAAGTTTGAGGACATTTACCTGATTTTTATTTTAACTGTGAAATGAACGTGTTTAAGTTTACCCAGAAGTATCCAGTGTAAGCTCTTTATTATATTTACATCACGTTTGATGCTTTTATACAAAGCGACTTACAGATATCACACCTTGGTTTGGATCAGAACACAGTGTTGATACAGCAGTCTTGCTCAAGGACCCACATTGGATTTATAGCCCAACACCCTAACCACTGAGTGGCCACACCCACCGTATGACATCGTTATTAAAAAAAAAAAAAAATTCCGCAAAGTTAGTTCCATAATCATCTCTGTAACCGCATGAGGCTGACTGGACAGTGAGAGTTTCATGTCCAGTTTAATAAGGTGTGCCTCAGGGTCCTAACCTCGGACCACGTCTGTTGTCATCATTCCCTTGTGTTGTGTGTATGTTTGCAGGGACTGTCGATGGTCACAGACGGAGACTTGCTGGCGATGGGTGTTGAGGATGCAGATCACAGAACACTCATTTTAACACAACTACAGAAGCAAGAAATATCACAACAAGGTACACAACCAAACTCTAACGCTAGAACAACAGCAGCAGTGGGCCAAGGGCGAAGCCCTGAGGAATACCGTACAGTGTTAACCACCAGAAACACGGTTCTCACTTTATAGAGTCTGCGATGTTGAGAGGAAGCAGGGTGAGCAGGAAGTTCTCTCTCGGCTCGTCTGATCTATTTCGAAAGAGCATCGTACCTCGTCTCCGTCGCCGTGACAACAACACCCTGTCCGTATCCTGCTCCCAGCTCCACCCACTCAACGAGTCCGACCACACCCTCACCATTAAACCCAAACACAGGTAGAGTCACAGTCTCATTCCTCATTCCACAAATCTGAAATGTCAGGTGAGAGGAGATCAGGAACCTCTCGAACCCTCACTGTATCACAGTAACGTTATATACACATAAATACATTATAGACTCATACATTTTCTGAGCTGCACTTCCAGGGTGAGTGATGGGAAACAGACGGGACAGGTCACAGATCCTACAGTAGGGAATTACATCTTTAGGGAGTAAAACTCACTGTACTGAGAGTATGTATGTAGTATACTGACCCCCCTCACTGTGCACAAACAGTTCCACCTCCAAACTCACAGCTATACTCTCTCTCTCGCTCTCTCTCTTTCATAAAATACACCTGTATACCTCTATATCCGAATCTAATGCTTTATGCCATTATACCTGTCTATGTCTCACTGTTTACTTTTCAGCCTGCCTGAACCAACCCCCCCCCCCCTGCTGCAGGGGAGGGCGAGGCTGTATAAACTTTTATGACTTGTTTAAAGGACCTTAGAGAGACCAGTGTTTCAATTCCGGTACGATCATAATCTCTCACTTTTACCTTCTTCTTGTTAAGCTGTAAATAAAAGTCTCTTATCCACTCAGGAGTTCCAGACCTGATAACACAACCACACTTGTGCAATACCTGGGTTGCCAGATTGTTCTTTTCCCATTTCGTATTCCTCTCTTAGTTACAGAGCGCAGGAGCAGCAAAGCCCTGAATCATCACTTTCACCAAACACCAAATCAGTTGGGTCCACTTGGAGGAAGGTCCAAACCTTCAGAACTTCTAAATTGTTAGTGCATGGCCAGTTTGCATGTTCTCCCTGTGCCTGCGTGGGGTCCTCTGGTTTCCCACAGTCCAAACACATGGATTCTGATTGGCTGACGGCGCCTTTTGTGATTATACTACGCACCTGATTGGTCTGTGACTTCACTTCACAGCGACGCCCGTACCATAAACACAAGAAAAGTTCCACCGCTTACAATAAACTGAACATTAAATCGTTTCTAATAGCTTATCGGTTTGGGTCCACAGTGAACAACGTGTGGGTGCGGACCTGGACCCAATTAGTGACCTCTGACCCAAATACAAACAGCTTTATAACAAAATACACTTAAAAGAATTTAACACTGCAGCATTCAGACACAGCAGGACAGATATAACATTTAAACAACGTAAGAAACATCTTCTTGATGATAAACGTATGGATTGAGAGCGGTCAGTCTGACAGTCAGCTGGAATTAATATCATTCCATTTAAATGAGTTAAATGATTTATTTGAGATTAAATCAAACGTTGTAAACAAATTAAATGAGAGTGAACTCTACCGATTTGATGACTCTGCCGCCATCTGGTGGCAGATTTTATATTTAAATAATTTGAAAGTAGTGAATATTGTGACGTCATAAGAAATATAGGTCGCTTACGTTTTCAGTGCGTGTGTCTGTGATGCAACACAGTCAGAAGGTGGCGCTGTCTGTCAGTAGTGAGAATAAAAATCCATTAGTGAGAAGTAGTTTTGTTTAATGACTTTTGTTTAAGTATGTAAATTATTGTGTTTCGTCAGAAAGCATTGTTAATGACTTGGCTCTGATTGGACCGTCAGCCCACAGTTCCAACTCTTCCAAAGTATTATAACAAAACTGTTTGTAATTGATTTCATTGTTTCTGGGTTGATATTTTGGATCAGATGAGCTGTGTAACATTAGGGACGGTGTTTAAGGATCTGGTCATTATTATAAGAGGATGGTCTTTAGGATGGTCTTTAGGATGGTGCGAGGCCCATAAACCCACAGTGGATTCCTGGATCCGTTTCTTTCAAATGAAGGCTGGTGGGTGTGAGGGGAATTCTGCTGAGGTGTGGTCCCAATCTGGCAACCTGCAGTGGAGGGTAAGAAGGGAATG
Organism: Xyliphius kryptos; assembly: GCA_025769995.1. NCBI lineage: Eukaryota > Metazoa > Chordata > Actinopteri > Siluriformes > Aspredinidae > Xyliphius > Xyliphius kryptos. Next base: position 31,392 of record JAOUQT010343477.1, on the reverse strand, counting down.
GGAGCAGAAGTGTGTGCAGATATCAAGCTGACACAAGTCTGCTAACATGCTCACTCAGGCCGAGGGCGCCTCCCGTCCGTGAATGTGGACAGGTAGATGGGAGACAGGAATCTGGGGAATGCGTGTGTGTGAGAGAGAGATAGAGAGAGAGCGAGAGACATCAGGTTTGGACTGTACAGCTGTAGCTCAGGGGGACTATGGAACTCCTTCGTGGACGTTGTTAAATGTGTGTGTGATTAATGTCATATGAGGGATTCCTGTGGAATGTGTGCAGTGTACTAAGGTCCGGTCTGTGTGCAGGTAAGATCTGTGATGTTAATGTTTCTTTAATGTTAATAATTAGCTCGAGGTTGGGCCACAGGTTTCAGACCCAGCGGGGTTCGTACTCTCATGAAGTTTGTCTGATTTTGTGTTTAAAATAGTTTCTCGCTTTCTTCTCTTTATTTCTAACAGAAGTGTTTTATTTATAGGACGTGTATTTTACTTCCCACCCCGATGGAAACCGTATCCCATAATGCCTGAGTGTCTTTAGATCGTTCATTTAAACACTCTCAGAGTTTCCCCCTCTGACCCTAAAGGACTTTATTCATCCAGCTCGGCATTAAGATTCATATTCTTTACTGATTAGACACATATAGGTTCAGGTTTGACCCTCAGAAGGTTCCTCTGCTCAGACCATCAACGGACCCTTAAGGGAACAAAGTGTACAAAGTGTACAGGTTATTTTTTGGGAGATTTAAACTGAGACGTATAAAAAACTACTGAACATAAAGATGATTTAGGGGGTTGATCTTAATCCTACGTGGTCGCCCCGTTCAGTCTGGTGTTGATTTTCACGCATGGCATCTTTTTGGAATGTTTTTAGAACAGAAGACATTTGAATGAAGGTTGCTGCCCTCAGCTTTTTAAGAAATGTCTTACATGCTTTAAATTCTACATGCGTTTATATTAAAGATCCAGTGAAGTTGGTCAGTGAAACAATGACGGTCCTCGTGAAAATGGTGGACTTGTAATAATCTGTAATCCAGAGCTGGTTGATTTGTTTGATGTTAGGACGTTTATGAGTCACATCTGTTTCCAGGTAACTGCAATTATACGACTAGAAACAATAAATTCCTATGGGGGGAAAAATGCTCCAAAAAAGGGCCGTGGCATGAAAACTGTACGCCATAACCCTCCAAAACGCCCCAGGAGCCTAAGTGGCTATGAGTACCACCACCACGCTGCCAAATTTCAAGATGTACGTTAAAAGCTGCGGGACGAGAAACGTTTTAAATCGTTGTGTAAGAATAAAAATAAGAAGTTGACTTTTACACGGCAACCTAACTAATGATGCCTGGAACCTGCCAAACTCTGTGGGATCATCTGAATGTCAGATGGAATTTGGACCACACAACACGCTCCAGAAGCTTGTGGAAAGCCTGCTCAGAGAGGAGGCTGTTGCAGTCGTTGGTATAGAAAGGCTGTGTTTCTGCGGTGTGGGTTTTTGTACTGTGTGTATTATTTGAGGTGTGATATTAAAGGGCGTGCAGGATGCTTCCATTTCGGAAGTCTGGTTCAGGAAGGAAGCACCACTGACATCTCCCAACAGTTCCTGTAGTTCCTGACCTTCAACTTTCCTTATTATTCTCACCGCTGTCCTGTTAATTCCATTTATCCAAAATAACATACAGAGAAACAATAACGGTGCAGGTGAGCAACACGGAATCTACAGGCAAAAGTATGTGCACCATCAGTAAAGCATCCCGATTTTTAATCTATATTCTGTTACGCAGCTTTTATCTTTCAGTTATTATACTTTTCCATGTTTCTGATCATCTTTCTGATCTTTTACAGTAAGAGGCGGAGTGTCGCCGTCTTTTTCACTCAGGTGAGTCTCTGCTGTGAAACGTTACAAAGCTAATGGTTTCGGTTTAGGAATGGGTTTTAAAGGAGACACAACACCAATAAAGAAAAAAGTCACATAAAAAAAGCATTATTCAAACAAATCCAGCGGTCCGATTGTGTATATCACACATATAACCTCACACACAGCTGCACAGACACCAGGGCTGTCCAAACTTTTTGCAAAGAAGGCCACATTTGATAAAGTGAAGATGCCCGGGTGCCAATAGTTCCTTCTGTCATTATTTCACCTCAAAAGTTATAAATACAAAAAATACACACGTTATAAAACTATTTCATTGTCACAACTGAATAAACGTCCATCCATTATCTTCTGCTTATTCCTCTACTAGGGTCACTGGTTGGGGTGGGGTCGTTCCAGGGGAGAACATCTCGGGCGCTGGGCAGATGCACCCAGGACAGGGTGCCAAGCGATCGCTGGACACACACTCACTAACACACACACACTATACAGGGCAATTTAGAGAGTTCAATTCAACTCGAATCCATATTTTTGGACTGTGGGACGAAACCGGAGAACCAGGAGAAAACCCACGCGGACACGGGGAGGACATGCAAACTCCACCCAGATTGGAATTCGAAGCGGGAATCCCCGGTGCTGAGAGGAGAACGTGCTAACCACTAAGCCACCGTGTCACCCTCTGAATACATATCATATAGAAATCTGGAGTGTCAGATAAAATTGAACAAACTGTTTAAATATATATATATATATATAGCAGCTCCTCTGCATGTTCATGTTTTCATCAAAACCTTTTTAAAAATCAGTAGTTGTGTCAGATGCATCTCTGCTTCATTACAGACTAATGAGAAATAATCAAAAGACTCGCCTCTGCCCCCTAGCTGCATCTGACGATACGTTCTCAGTTCTGCCTGAGGCAGATAGTATTTGGATGAAAGGGGACGTTACATTTTAAAAAGGTTTATGATTTATTATTCTGAGCGAGCGAGACGTAAATGAGAAAATTAAAATAAGAAGTACAGTGTGATACACTGAGCTTACCAGAGCTGTCTTGTGACCGCGCTGACAGTGGCAGGAGAACTATCTTCCCTCCTGGATAGCGCCACCTATCAGCGATTAGTCTCCCGTGTTAAAACTTGCAGAGATGGTTCACAACGACATTCTCTCCACCTCAGTCAGTCAGCGTCACAGCTTTCCACACATCCTTCCATGTAGGAGGCAGCTGGTGGTTGAGCACCGTTGTTGGGGTGGAGCTCCATCTTTGGTTCCAAGTCTCTGCTACAGTTCTGTATAATCTCACATTCATTAAATCAGGGTTAGAGGTCAGTGCAGAATGTCAGAGAAGCATGAAAATACTGCTTTATCTGTTGTGTGAACATCATCTCTATGTATTGCAGGTGTTTTCCAGTCAGAAAGATATGGACTCTCTGAAAAAAGAGCTGGAGGAGGAGCTTAAGCTCAGCACTGATGACATCAGGAGTCACGCCTGGTACCATGGTCAACTACAGAGAGAGGTGTGTGTGTGTGTTAAAGCTGTATGTGGCTGTGGTAGCTCAGTGTCCACCAATATGGTCCATTAGCAAAGCCCATAACCCCTATTGCACATACGCCAACCATTAAGTTGGGATGGTTGTAAGTCGCTTCTGCTGAAGGACCAGGTGTTGTGTAATGTAAAGCTGTATGTTGTAAATGTGGTGACGTAGCGATGACAGACCTGCTGTATTGAGATGTTTGTTCATGTTTGCAGGACGCAGAGCATCTGTTACAGAATGATGGAGATTTCCTCGTGCGGGACTCTCGCTCCTGCAACGGTGATTACGTCATGAGCTGCAGGTGGAAAAAGCAGCATATGCATTTTAAAATCATACGCATCGTCCTTCGACCCAAACAGGTACCACCTTGACTTCAGAAGATCTTGTGTCAGGAATAACTCATTAAATTAATATATTATTAATAAACATAATAAATAGTGACCTCCACAGGTAACCGGTACCTCCACAGATCGCTGGCATAAAATGATTAACATACACGTAAGCCATCCGTGAAGTGCATAGATCTGTAACTTCTCCATTACGAAGCTCTTCTGTCCTCCACTCGTTATCTGTATGAAAGACACCTGTCCACAGCCTCAAACAGTCCGACTCCAAACTCAACCACGACCAAGACCAAAGAGCTGTGGAAGGACACCAGGAAGAAGACAGTAGAGCTGCAGCATGCTGGGAAGAGTGAATCAAGCAGGTTGGTGTGAGGAAATCAACTTGGTACATTGGTAATCTCCATCGATCTGGGGCCCCATGCTGGATCTCATCCCATGGTGTCAAAATGATGATGAGAATGATGAGCAAGAATCCCAGAACTACAAAGGGACCTGCTGAAGGACCAGCAGAGAGTGACCAAAGTAACAATAGCTACCATCAATACCACACTACTCTCAAAGGAACTCCCATCCTGCAGTGCCAGGCGTGTCCCGGGATGATCCAAAAGAGGATTGGGAGAAGATCATGTGATCAGATGCTCTAACTTTTTGGTAAAAACTCAACTTGTCATGTTTGGAGGAAGAAGAATGCAGTGTTGTAACCCAAGAACAGCATACCTACTGTGAAGCATGGGGGTGGAAACATCAAGCGTTAAGGCTGTTTTTGTGTACAGGGCGACTGATCCGGATTAAGGGCAGAATGAACGGGGCGTGTATTGTATTTTAGCAACTCCTCGTTCCATCAGTGAGAGCATTGAAGATGGGGCATGGCTGGCTCTTCCAACATGACAATGATCCCAAAAGACACCGCATGGGCAAAGAAGGAGTGGCTCCATAAAGTGCGCCTTTAACTTATTCTGTTTTAAACTGGAACCTTCCAATGGTTCCGTTCCAAAAAGATGTCCAAACGGTTCTTTTCAATCCAGTCTATTGGAGAACCAATCCAGATGTTGCTTAATCAGCTCTGTGCAGGTGTTAAAGGCAGCTCCTCTGTATTGACTCACATGTTATTCAGTGGGGTGGGTGAGCAGGGATACAGTGTACGCTGCAGTGATCTACTCACTTATGTTTGCTGTTAGGAAACAATCAGCCCGGTGTCAGAGGAAGTGGTGAATGGTGTAACCACTGGCACAGATCCCAGATCATGAGACATGAACAACAGTGCAAACAAAAACCTGCGTCTGAGAAACCAATACCCCATGAGTGACCTGATTTCCTTTCAAATGTTTTTATTTATTTGCAAAACGGTGATTATAAAGAGTGAACATGGGTTTCCACCAAAGTTAAACAGTGTTGATCAACGTTTGGGGGTTTTTATACTTTTGGACATGTCTGTGTGTGTGTGAGCAGGGTTACACCAAGGAGCTGTTCCAGTTCGAGAACGATCAGTTTGACAACGTGGCTGCTCTCGTGCGCTTCCATGTCGGTGGGCGTCGGCCGATATCCCACGCCTCTGGAACCATCATCAGTAACCCGGTCACGCGCACGCTTCCTCTCCGCGTCATCCAGGAACGTCAGGCCATGAGAACGTCAAGTTCTACAACCGCAAATCAGTGGTCAGACGACAAGAGCAAGAGGCGGAGCTTGAGCTCCAACCACATGGACACACTGCAGGTCAACAGCAACCTGCTGAGGTAAAATAAAGCAAACAATTCATTTCACACAGGCAGAGGAAGAACATGCAAATGTCTACGGTGTCCTTCAACAAAACTTCAACATTGGGGTTCATCACCATGGGAATGAACTGGAATGTCGACTGTGAGCTTTAGTACCGGTTTACACTTTTAAGCCTTTTGTGGATTTGTGGAGGGAGGGAGACTTGTTCAGACTGGGCGGGATTATCAGGTGTCCACATACTTTTGGCGATTACATAAAAGACTGGTGTGTCAGGATGCAGTATCCAATTAACAACTGATGGCCACAAGGGGCAGTAAGCGTTGTGTGTGTTTGTAGAAGTGGCAGTCAACCGGCAAACCTGGAGACAATCGGTAGACCGTCACTGCAGTCAGCGCAATCAGACAGCAACCTGCGGCCAGGTACACACACACACACACACACACACACACACACACACACACACACGCAATAATGACTTGTCCTTAACCCCACATCTTATCACAGTTACACCCCTGAGCCCTTCGTCGCAGGACCCCAGCTTGGCCCCCCTGTCTCCCGTGTTCCGCGGTGGGAGTGATCCTTCACTTAGCCCAAACTCCGCCCACATGCGCAGCCCTGTCCATCCCTCCTCCGGCGGTTGCACCCTTCGTGGCTCTGATGGACAGCTGCACTCTCGAGCTCCACCCAAACCTCTCAGAATCTCCGCCCTGTTCCCAAGCACGCCCCGTATCGAGGTGGACCCCTCGTCTCTGTATGACGAGTTAGTCCCTCAGGTCAGCGCTCCGTTACTCTCCCTTATGATTCTGCAGAACTCCATAAGGCATGCTCACAACCCCCTTTACTCTCTGACCATAGATCCCGCCGTCCATGCGACCCAAAGGTCCGGCGGCGCGTCTCCGAGCTCAGGAGAAATGGAGCAGCCGAGCACGCATCACCGAGACCAGCTTTGCCTTCCTGGAGGCTCAGCGTGATGAAGAGGAGCGAGAGATGCAGACAGGAAGCCAGGAGAAAGGGAAGAGGAGGGACGAGGTTGACAACGACTGGCGGTTCATCCTCCCTGAAACCGAGAGGAGTACGTGCTTCCAGCTGAGTGCCTTCCGCTCGCTGCTGCTCCCCGAAAACAACCGGCCGCTGGAGCAGAGCGTTCTGCACAAGGTCAAGGAGCTGTTCGCTCGGACCGACCCCACGACCACCGCTCTGCACATGCTCAGTGTGGACTGCCAGGTGAGAACTTTACAGATGAACCACCAGTGAGACAGTTTCTTCTGTTCAAAGACCCTGCTAGAGTCTAGAAACAAAATATTGTAGAAAGCCATCTTACATAAGTGGCTGTAAAGTGGAAAAAAGTACTTTTTAAAACCCGGAGCGGTGTATAAACTTTAGACCATGTACCTGATGCTGCAGGTTCTAACCATCCGTTTGGTTTCCAGGTGGCCAGAGTTACCGGGGTGACGGAGGAGCAGAAGCGGATGATGGGGGTGAGTTCAGGGCTGGAGCTGATCACACTGCCCCACGGTGGTCAGCTGAGACAGGACCTCTTAGAGAGGTGGGTCCCATGGTGCCGATGGACACTTGAATTTTTGGATGACCTATACATTAGCGTTTCCGTCACTTATCTGTTTGTTTCGCCTCATCTTCACATGGGGCCGCTCTGCAAAATCATTCTGCACCCCAGACATCACCTGATCGCCCTGGGCGTGGCTTTAGATATTCTGGGTTGTACAGGAACTATCAATCAGACGGCCATGGTTCTGCATAAGGTCATCCAGCTCGCACATGCGCTTCGCACCGCCGCCCGCGACCTCTACGCCTTCAGTGCCGTCATGAAGGCCCTCGAGATGCCACAGGTCAGTATGAAAGGTCATCAACTAACACCTGCTTCAGAGGTCCAACCAGATCTGATGAAACTCAACGTAAAACAGATGTGGAATTATGTACGATGTTAATGGGATTATGTTTATAAGATTATGTATGATGTTTATGGGATTATTTTTATGGGATTATGTACGTTGTTTATGGGATTATGTTTATGGGATTATGTACGATGTTTATGGGATTATGTTTATGGGATTATGTACGTTGTTTATGGGATTATGTTTATGGGATTATGTACTATGTTTATGGGATTATGTTAATGGAATTATGGACGATTTTTATGGGATTATGTACGATGTTTATGGTATTATGTTAATGGGATTATGTACAACGTTTATGGGATTATGTTAATGGGATTATGTACGATGTTTATGGGATTATGTTAATGGAACGATGTACGCTGTTTATGGGATTATGTTTGTTTGGTGAACGTAGGTGATGAGGTTGGAGATGACGTGGCGCGTGTTGAGGAGGAACCACACTGAGAGCGCTGTGATGTTCGAGAAAACACTGAAACCCTTCATGAAGGCACTCAGTGAGGGTGAAGGTGAGTGTGGGCGGGTCTTATTTACTCCCATTGTTAAGTGTAACACGGTGCTCATGGTGTGTATGTATGTGTGATTTTGTGTGTGTGTGTGCACACAGAGTCGACGGTCTCTGGCCCGATCTCTCTTCCTCACATGGTTCCTCTGTTGCGGCTGATGGAGGGTGAGGACGGTGTGGAGAACTCCGAACACGGCTGTCAGCTCCTCTACAACATCCTGCAATCCTCACGCTACACCGCTAATCACGCTAACGAGTACCAACAATGTGCACACACACTGCTCTCAGGTACGACCTCCTCACGCCGCAGCTTTGACATTGGACTAGCAGGACTCCACCTGTGAGCGATCTGATTGGTTGTCTTCTCTTGTTCTCCGCAGCGGGTTGGGAGCCAATCCCAGAGCTGCTCGAAGCTTTCCGCACTGAATTTGCACTGCGACTCTTGTGGGGTCACTCTGGAGCTGAGGCCAGTAAAAAGGAACGCTACGAAAAATTTGACAAAATCCTGACTCTGCTCTCAAACAAACTGGAGTCCGGACAGACCTCTGACCTTTGACCTTATGGAGGACGCTAAAGGAGTGTGGGACGTTAAACGGTGGTCTCAGTCTCAAGTCATCAACAAGACTCACATTACCGACAAGTGGCTCCTGATTAACATTTGTTAACTATTATTTTAAACTACTCTTCTTTTATTGGACGACGTTTTACAAGGTGTTCTCTGAATGGACAGAATCTGATTATGCTCTTTTAGGATCGGACAGTTTCTAAAGATGTAAAATTCTACACAAATTTACCGAAACTCATCAATTAATTTGTATCACACACTCAAACGCACACACACACACACACACACACACACACACGTGTATATAGTGGATTTACAAAACGTTTTGTAAAGTGAATATATGTAAATAATTTGCGTTCTGATGTGTGATGTGAAAATAACTGTGAAAATCTCGGATTTCTGTAAATGTTTGGTTTTGATCAGAGAACTTATGATGTTTTATTGATTTATTATTTTTTTTATTAAAATAAAACTGATTTTAATATATAACACCACGATACTTAACTAATCCAACCCCCCCCCCCACACACACACACACACACACACACTGAGCTCAGAAAGCAGGAAGACTCTTACGTCATGTCTCGCTGTACATCCTGTTACTCCAGCTTTACAGCTGCAGACATACAGACCGCATCATTCCATCACTCTAAACAGATTTATTACATCATAAAGTCATAAAGTTCTGTTTTCTGATCCTGAAACAGTCTTCATTCCTTAAAGAATTTTAACAACATCTTTATGACATGACGGCGGTCGATCTGTGATCAACTACAAAGACTGTGGGTTGTAATTTACCATGCTGACAGGTAGAGGGCGCTTAGATTTCCCATGGCAATAATGTTCCTATACCACAGCCACAGGGGGCAGAACTCTCATGTTTAAGTAAAAGTACAGTACTGAAGAGGCCGCGTGTACGCCGTCAGAAAGGCTCCAAAAGTTTTGATAATTTGTAAGCAAAAAATGTCCATTTTCTTCGTTGCACATTTTTTTGCTCGCGCTTGTTTTTCTGCCTGCGTTTCTCTCTATCGCCACCTCGCGTCTAAAAATGTATCACGTTCGATTTTTGTATTTAGATCCTGTTTTAACGGGTGGGCGGGACCTAGACAGTAATTGGCTGCTCAAGATAAGTCCCGCCCACCCCAAGATCTTAAAATGTTCGGGGAAAACGCAGCGCACAATCAAAATATGAAGATCAAACGAGTTTTTATTTTTCTGTTGCCCCTCCGCCAGACGCCATAAGCGCATTTCAAAGCTTCAGCGCCACTTCACTGCGATCATCAACCAGGAATTTTTGTTTTAATTTATAAGGGAGTGAACTTTGCAAGCACAGGGTCGGGCACTTCGAAAGTCAGGCAGAAAAATAGTTTTTTCCAAAAAAAAATCTCAGGTAGACGTAAAAAAGTGGATACAGGTGCATATACGATAATTAAAAAAAAAAGTCTTTATCTAAAAATCACTTCGTGATTTCGTTTCTAACGGAGTGTCTTTAGGACACGATCTCAACAAGAAACAAGATGTTTTCTTGTGATAACACAAAAATAAAACCACATGTACTTTCTGCACTGCTGTAGAATTCGGACGGCTCTGCTGCCACCAGGGGTTCTGACTGACCATACCGGACTTTCGTGTTGGACTTAAATGCACTGGACACTAGGAATGAACTTCTCACAGTTAAGGGGATGTCTAACAAAAGGTTTATGCAAACAAAAATATTTTGTTTTTTGTTATATTCAACATGACCAGAACGGCGGTCATGTTGATGCTTTGTGATGATGTGCATTTATAGTTTAATAAAAAAAAATATTACATTTACTCTTCAGAAATACAAATAACGAACACAAAACGGCACACAAAGTCTGGGATCACCACATTGAAATGTAGTGTATGGATAGGTCACGGATTCTCCACTAGAGGGCATCGCAGATGTTCTGTAATGATACAGTCCATGAGTTTTTCAATTTTCAGTTTTTGAGTTTGAAAAACACAGCCATAAAAGTCATGTGGAAAACAAACTAACAGGTTTAGAAAAGTTACTGATTATTATTTAATCTGATCTTAAAAACCTGATTCACATTCTTTAGTCGTCAGTATTGAGATCATTTGATTCATTTTGAGTTTAATGAGAATGTGATCAGTTTAATCAGCAGGACCGAGCTGAATGTTTGTAGTTTTAAATCTTTAGTGTTTCCAAACACGGGTTTCATATTTAACAGTGAGACCGAGCGGCTGTCCCCAGAGAATGTGGCACCTTTGTACCTGTAGAGAGTAGAGCAGGGTGTGTTGAGCCGGTTACACCAGTGATTGTGTGTGTGTGTGTGTCCTGCCCTGTCGCGCAGTAGCAGCAGGATCCACACATACACTCACCTGGAACCTGCAGGTAGACGGTTTAATCTGGAGTGTGTATTTTGGAACCATGGATTGGGGATCAGCGCTGTGGGTGAGTCCCGTCCTCTTTGCCCTCCTCTCTTCCTCTTTGGGTGATATTTCTCCTGCTTTTCCTTCTGTTCAGGAGAGCGGGGACGAGAGGGAACGCTTGTGGTGAACTGATATTTAAACTGCAGCACAGTTTTTAAAAGAGTCACTTTGAGCTCAGAGATCAGATTTAAGCCTGTGTTACAGGAACCTCATTTAGTTCTGATTAAATAAAGTCTAAAATATCTGCTTCAACCTCACAACCTTCCACTAACTAACAATCTCACCAACTGGTGCAACAAGAAATAAAACTGATGGATATCAGTTCTGAAAATAAATCATCTTAACCAAAACTGCAGCGAAAGAGAACTAAACATCTCAACGAAGAACGATTTTGTGACAAAGGTGATAAATGAATGACTCTAAAGTGGCATGGCAGTGCAGTATGTAGTTGTATAGCATGTTCTCCCACATAGCTAGTGGTGGTGATGGGGGGGGGGATCACAAATTCCCAGAATAGCAATGACATCATCAACCGCTGCAATAAAGAATATGCAGAATGTCAGAATGAAGTCACCTGGAAAATGGCTTTCCATCTTATTCCTGCATTCTGACGGAGGACTGAAAGTGGGTGGGGCTACAGAGGCCATGGGCGGGGTCAGACTTTACAACCTGCAGCAGTGAAATGTGTAACTTGCTTATCAAGAATTCCATAAACTGATTCATCAAAACTGAAAGCAAGAAATACATCCCGCACGCACACACGCACGCACACACACACACACACACACACACACACACACACACACACAGAGGTGTAAATATGTAATATTTAAAGGTAATCCAAGCCCTGTCTGACTTGTTAGACAGGATTTTGTGTGTATGTGTGTGTGTGGGAGGGGGGTCTTAACATTACAACAAAAAACTTTACTGTGACTCTTGATACCAAACACACACACACTATAAGGTATGAGTGGATGATTCTAAACCTCGGGATAAATCTGCACTGAATTAAGATGAGGAACACAAATTCCATCGTGTGTCTGTGTGTCTGTGTGTGTGTGTGTGTGTGTGTGTGTGTGTGTGTTGCAGGACCAGCATGATGCGATTGACAAACAAACACAGTCGGGCCTGGACCTTATTGAACGCTATGTGAAGTTTGTTAAAGAGAGAACAGAAATCGAACAAAATTATACTAAACAAATCAGGTAATGTGTGTGTACGTGTGTATACATGAGTGTGAACGTGTGTGGCCCATTGTGCAAAACAGAAGAGTTCGTGTTTTTAAGGATTTTGGGCGGCCTGTGCATTTTAGAGGTTATTTACAGATAATTTTATATCTATAAATATCTATATCTATAAATCAGGCATGTTCAAAGTCCGGCCCGCAGTCCGCTTCCAAACAGCCGTGATTTCAGTTCTATAATGTGTTATTTCTGGTTTGAATAAATAAATCATAATTTTTTTTATGTAATTCCACCTTTTTCCACATGGTGGCAGCAGCATTCTAATACTCTCTGTCTGTGCCTTAGGGGCACAAGAGCAGCTTTTGATTAAACATCATTAAACAGCAATAAAACAAAAATACACTACAAACAAGCCATGCACAAAAATAAATGAAGCACAAATAAAGAAAAATGTAGATACGGAGTAAAAAGTCTGCTAAAATAGCGAGTGAATTTATATTGTTTCTTAAAAAAAGAAAAAGTTTCTAAAAACTACTTTATTTATTTGACTTAGAAATCTATTCGAGTCAAAATCAGGACGTGTTGGACTTTGTTAAGATTTTGCAGTGTGTGTTCCGCACAACCGCTGATTTTTTTTAAGTTGACGGCGTGATAGAGAAGCTGCTGGAGCTTAAACGTATATTTAAAATTTGGCCCCTTTATTAAAATGTTGGGACAGCCCTGATTTAAATGGCCTCGCCCCGCCTCACCTCTCTGACCTCCTCCGTGCCTCAGGTCACTGATCAGCCGCTCCTGGCGGTACCGAGGTCCAAACGCCAACTCACAGGGGACCGTATGACGTCAGAAGGACCATTTTCCCCCTCCGCTTCTCTCTATCGCCCCCTCGCGTCTATAAATGTCTCCCGTTCGATTTTTGGATTTGGAGCCAGTTTTAACGGATGGGCGGGATCTAGACAGTAATTGGCTGCTCTAGAAAAGTCCAGCCCACCCACCCATGCTACACATTCGGTGACGTCTGCGAATATGCGCTAAAGGTGTTTTTTTTAATGAGTTAAGAGGTTTTTTTTTACTTCTATCAGCTATTTAAATTTTTACTATTTTATTTTCCAGTCCCACTTTTTAAAACGTGTTCATCCACAATTTCTCATAGTGTAGCATGGTTGGGTGGGCGGGACTTATCTCGAGCAGCCAATTACTGTCTAGATCCCGCCCACCCGTTAAAAAAGGCACTAAATCCAGAAATATTCAGACGCGAGGGGGCGATAGAGAGAAGCACAGTCGAAAACATGAAAAGAGCAAATGAAAAAATGTGCAACGAAGAAAATAGACATTTTTGCTTACTTTTAGACTCCCTTTGGAGCCAAATTTGCGTTTCTCGTTTTTTCGCTTGCGCTTCTCTCTATCGCCCCCTCGCGTCTAAATGATTTTGGATTTAGGGCCTGTTTAATCGGGTGGGCGGGATCTAGACAGTAATTGGCTGCTCGAGATAAGTCCCGCCCACCCAACCATGCTACACTATGACAAATTGTGGATTAACACATTTTAAAAAGTGTGACTGGGAAAAAAATTATGAAAATTAAAATACCTGATAGACGTAAACAAACTCTTAACTCATTTAAAAAGAAAACAAAAAAAACACGTTTGGCGCATATTCGCTGACGTCACCCAATGGGCAGCATGGCTGGGTGGGCTGGACTTTTTTCGAGCAGCCAATTACTGTGTAGATCCCGCCCACTCGTTAAAACAGGCTCTAAATCCAAAAATCGAACCTGAGCCATTTATAGACGCGAGGGGGCGATAGAGAGAAGCGCAGGGAGGAAAATGAGACGCGCAAATGAAAAAATGTGCAACGAACAAAATAAACATTTTTTTGCTCACGGATTCTGTTATTAAGTTCTTAAAACTTTTGGAGCCCTCCGGATGCCATAGGGACCGAGCCTATTTGACTGCGGCTCCTAAACTTTGGAATGACTTTCCTCTGTACATTAGACACGCCCCTTCACTGTCCACATTTAAATCCATTTTTTTTGCCTTTTAATTCGTCGTGATTTTACTTTGGGTTTTATTGGTGTTATGATTTTATTTTATAGTTTCGGTGGTAATATTAATCACTGTACAGCACGGCGGTGCAGCCTCTGTTGTTTTTATGGTGCTTTGAAAATAAAATTGAGTTAAAATTTAACAAATGGTCTGTTTAAACCTAAAACTGTGTCCAGCGTTAGAGAGCTGAGGGACGAATGTGTGATGATGAATGAAAGGTGCTGCTGGTTCTGCTGTAAATGCTCAGATTCCAAGAACCTCGTGTGTTAATGGGTTTTAGACCTCAGACTATGTGCTAACCGGTCTGAACGTTACCATGGTTACCTGTAAATCTCTGTGGGGAAAAAAGTGAAAGTGAAAGATTAAAAAACCTGTTTTTTTTTTGTGAGGTCAGAATAATCGCTCCCCTGTCAATCACATGCTGTCTCACCTGAACTCATGTTGATTTGTGTGATTACAGGGTTCTGTGCAAAGAATATTCCCGCCGGGGAAGCAGAGAGGACCAGGAGATGAAGTAAGTGTGAACCGGTGTGTTATTGTTATGTTTCGGGAAAATATGATCCTATATATCGATTCTCCTGAATGTCCTGAACATTCTGTGGCATTACCAACATCTGATTGGCTACCCAGTCATAGCCTCTTAACAACTGAGCAGCTATATGAAGATTCCCTTTAATGAAGTGATTCCAAATGATTCAGTGAACCAGACTTAAAGAACCGACTCCTTTAATTACAGCTTTAATAAATAAATAGATTTTGGAACTCTAAATCAAATAAATTCCACATCAGTTACCATGAATAATGGATGGCGGATCTCCCACTAACCCCATTCTTTACCTGTGATGCCTGCATGTTCCAGGTTCTCCAACCATCGTGTGTTTCAGGATTTGGTGGTGGAGCTGAACGACTGTGCGGGGCACAGAGAAGTCATGGCTGAGATGATGAACCAGAAAATCTGTTTAGATCTGACCAAGTACCTGCAGGACGTCAAACAGGAGAGGAAGAGCGTAAGATGAAGAACAGATTGGGAATAAAAACTCGTCATGGGAATGAAGGCAACTGATTCACCTCGTTTTCTCTTTCAGTGTCAGAATGATGTGAAGAAAGCTCAACAGAACCTTGAGGTCAGCTTTAAGCAGCTTGAGACTGTAAGTCGGTGCACAGGAAGCTCATGAGTCTGATGATGATGGTGATCATGACGCCGTGCTCAGATTTAAAGCGTGATGCGGTGATGGTTGTGATTTCAGAGTAAAAGGCGTTTTGAAAAAGAGTGGAAGGAGGCAGAGAAAGCCATCCAGCAAGCAGAGAGGCTGGATCAGGACCAAACTGCCACCAAGATGGATGTGGAGAAGGTGCGCACACACCACCAGTTACACAACATATCAACAAGGTCCATTTACAACTGACTGACTGTAAGTGAGTGTGTGTGTGTGTGTGTTTTAGGCCAAGATGACCGCCCGTCAGAAAACACACACCGCAGATGACTGTAAGAACGAATACGCTTCCCAGCTTCAAAAGTACAATAAAGACCAGCACCTCTTCTACTACACTGAAATCCCCTCCATACTCAATGTAAGATTACTTAATCCAGGATTATATAGTGAATTTAGGATTGACATTACTTAACGTTTTCTATCTAAATGTACTTCATACAATGGACATCATACAAGCAGTAAAAGTTACAGTATACTGTCAAATAGAAGTATGATTAAAAAATGTATAAGTATTAATGTACTTGCACCAACGTGTACTTAAAGTAAAACAAGTCAAAGTATTTATTTAAAAATCCCTAATTACATTTTTAATTCAATTTACATTAAAACATGCAGCTGCTTTAGTTTAAAATTGTTCTTTTGTGAAAATCAGAAATATGAATAACTGCCATATTAATTTAATGTTTTATTGTGCAAAACAAAGAACCAAAGCAGAGGTTGAATAATAACATATCAGTGTACTGATTACATACAATACTAAATGCATGTATAGTTTGTGTACACTCAAAGTGCAGATGCATGCTGGGAATTAATGTCATTATGCTCAGAACTTAGTACACTGATTTATTTAAGTGACTGTATGTATAAAAGTAAACTATTCAGCACATTTCAAAAACAACTTGCATGTTTCCCAAGTTGGTTGGGGTCAGAACACAGGGTCACATACAGTAAGGGTTAAGGTTCTTGCTCAAGGACCCAGAGTGGTAACTTCAGTGGACGTGGGATTTGAACCCACAACCTTCAGATTAAGAGCCCAACACCTGACCCACTGAGACACCACTGCTGTGAGCAGAATTTAAAAAATGTATTAAAGTGATAAAGTACAGATATCTAAAAAAATAATCGAGTACATTTACTTACCACATCTGCATACATGTAGACATTGATGCTGTCCAGATGTTCAGCATGATGGTTTTACCCTAAACAGCAGCAGGACACGTTTCCTAATGTCATTTCCCTCTGTGTGGAGGACAGAGGTTACAGCAGATGGAGGAGGGAAGGATCAGGAAGCTGGCTGAAGCTTACGGTCTGATGGCAGAGACAGAAAAAAACACATTTCCGTTAATAAGGAAGAGTCTGGAGAAAATCAGCTCAGCGAGCAGCAGCACGGACGAGAAACAGGTACACACTACTGTACCCTCCACAACTGCAGGGGGCAATACTTAGTTTTCAGACCCTCCATCCACGTTTTCTGGTGTTGTTGGGAGACTTTTGGAGAGCCACATGTTCTTCGGTGTCTGTCCGTGAGCCCCGTTCCACAACACTCTCAGCGCTCAGACAGACCCGCAGCGCTCCAAATCAAAACTGCAACTGACTCCGCCCCTAATGACGGAGCAGGATGTAAATATAAATGTGTTCATCTCATGATGTAAAGAAGAAGTTTATTTATTTAAAGCTTAGTTGTAGTTCTAACATGTTTTATTGACTCACTTTTTTCTGTCCCACATTGTTTATTCCTTATACACGCACACGGAGCATTGTACCACAGCAGTGTACCACAGTACCACATATTTAAATAATAAAAAACGCAGGACCACGTCACACGTACAGGAGATCATATAACATCATTTTAAAGGTTATTATCATTAAACTCACACAGAAATGGAATTATGGATGTTTCCTTGTGCAGTCATGAGCAGAAAAGGGCCTTCCCAAATTGTTTCCCCAAGTTTGACAGCATACTGTTGTCCAAAACGCATGGAGTGTTCAAATACTTTTGTCTATTTAGTTTATGAATGAGTGACAATTTTGAAAACATCAAACTAAAAGCACGTACACTTTCAACATGTATACCACTGTGTGTGTGTGTGTGTGTGTGTGTGTGTGTGTGTGTGTGTGTGTGTGTTACAGGACAGCCTGAACTTCATTGAGCAGCATAAATCTGGACTAGCGCCCCCAGCTGATGTAGAGTTTGAGGATTACAGTCAAGGCATCCGATCCGCTGCGGTTGAAAACTCGCACCATCAACCAAAAGTCCGCATCAAGCAACTATTCAAAAAGAACAAGGTTTCAAATAAAAATCGACTTAAAGTGACATCACACACTTTAAACATCCAATATATAAATATCAGATTATAGAATATTAGAATAAAGGTTTTAGCTCCAGCATCAGTCCTCTACATAAACAACATGAATGTTTACATGAATTATAGAGGATTATAATTTGGATGTAAATCAGTTCTTTACTCTGTAATCTGATGTAATCTCTGTGGGATTAACGGTTGTTTTTAATCACAGCTGGCTGGACCTGGAGACAAAACCATGGTACAGTATCAAACCACTAAAAATATAATACACTTTAAAAAATCTTTACTCTTTCTACTCTTGCTCTCGCTGAAGGAGGACGCTTTTCCTCCCTCTTCTCCTATCGTCTTGTGTGAAAGGTTTCTCGACCATAAAATGGGATTCAGGGACGCCAGCGTGTCCTGATGGAACGTTTGCAATTGTTAATATGATGGACGCGTGGGGGAAGTGGCGCGTCGTGTGCCTGGCGCCTCTTTATGTTGAGGATATAGAAGATATTTATCTTTTTGGATTTATGTTCAAAGGGCGCTCTGCTAATTTGATTGGATGCCCCGAAACTGCCCAATTGGGTTGATGTGTTGGGCAGAGCTGTGGGAACTCAGACTGTAACTTTGAATCACAATGTGGAATCGATCTTGGAGAAGCTCTGTGTTCGATCTCGCGGCTCTGCATACAAGTCTGGGTGAATTGGAGAGCAGAAATCCGGGCGAACGAGCTGTGAAACTGGTGGCTGTTGAACTCTGTTGAATCTAACCTTCCTTTGGTACCATCATCAGCGCTGGCATTGACCGGTGTTGAAGAGGTTCCTCCTGAGGAACTGATGCTATGGTTTCCTGGCCTTTCCCGCCTGTCTTTCCTAAAAGCTAAGAACTTCTCCTTTTCAACGCCTCCAATGTTCTTCACCTTAATTTCCCCATTGTGGGACTAATAAAGGCTTCTCTTATCTTCAAACTCCAACTCTAACTTCATTCTGCAGAAGTTTGTCTTTCTGTCCGCCGCATGTCTCTGAATAAAAGCTCCAAGATGGTTTCCTAAAGACCATGTGATGTTCTAGTCCAGCAGCTGTGCTCTGTGTCTGTAGCCCTCACCCGTGGAGGATTACTCCCACCTGCCCAAAGAGGAGAGAAAGAAACGCCTACAGGAACGAATCGATGAGCTTTATAAAGAGCTGCAGAAAGAGATAGATCAGAGGTAAACACTGAGACCCGGCTCCTGAAGCAGAAACTGAATTAATGTTCCAAACATCTGAATCTGAAATGTGAATGTGTGTGCATGCAGTGAAGCTCTGGAGAAGATGAAGCGGATTTATCTCAATAACAATAAATTGGGAGACCCGGCGACACTGGAACCTGAGATCAACCAGACAACACACAACATCCACCGGCTGAACAACGAGCTCTACAGATACGAGGTTCAGAACTCATGATCACAAATACACAACCTGTTTCAAATATGAACACTGCTGAATCACTCTAACTGTGTGTGTGTGTGTGTGTGTGTCTCAGACATGGCTAAGTGAAGCTGGACGAGCCACTGATCAGTACAGGTGAGAGCAGCACAGACACAAAAATACATTGTGATGTTTGAAGTAAATGATGTAAAATACATAAATACAGCACACGTTCCTCAAACTGCCACCGTTCGGCCGATGGAACTCCCCAAAAGTCCCGCTCCTGTCCCATGGCGTTCTCTCTTCCCATGCCATATAAAGGCCGCACACATAAAGGCCGCCGAACCGCCGTAGCCAACAATATGGATGTGTAAAGAAGTTAACGAGAGGTGTTTAAGAGCCCGCGTCCTACCAGAATTCCCAGTTCTGATGACGGGCTCAGGTCGTGCTTTGCTGCCCTCTGGTGGTCTCTTCTGCCTCTGACTTTAACCTAAACGGCTGAATGTTGTTATTATAGACAGCGCCCCCCACAGTCACTGCAGATTCATCCTCTTCAGCTATTTGAAAAAGATAGATGAAGATAGTGGAAACGTTTCACACGTTAGACTCAACTTCAGAGTGACTAGACAACACTAAACTACACACACACAACACACTTTTTGTCTCAGCTTCATTTTTTGTGTCTTTTCAGTTCTTTTACTTGATTGTCTGCTTTTTGTCTCTTGTGGGTCTCAGTGGGGACTACGTGCTGGTGAGTCCAGGTCAGCCGGTTCCTCCTGATCTGGAGAACCTGTACGAATGCGAATTTGATGAAGACTTTGAGGAAGAGGCTGAAACTCAGTGCAGGGCTCTGTACGACTTCAACAGTACGTTCATCAAACGCTCCTGTCTCTGGTCCTCTGTCTCACTTTACTTTGTATTACCCCTTCCACATGCACTCTATGAACAAAAGTACCGGGACACACCCCTTAATCATGGAATCCTGGTGGATTATAGTCTTTTTATCACAGGTGAATAAAATCAGGCTTCCAACTCTGTAGGAGTGGTTTGAGTTCCGGTCCCAGAGCACAAAGTAAGCTTTATAAAGCTGAGGTCCTTGAAACCAAACTCATAGTTACTTTAAATGAGTTAAAGGTAATGTATCCCATTAGAGAGGAAGCTGTTGGATTCATGTCATTGGATCACCTGGTGTTGCTTAAACTGTTCTGGTTGGACTCCGTCCTCACTCTTTCCTCTGATCCATCCTCTGATTATCCTCGGTCCTCTCTGTACAGTCAGATCGCGGTACCTCAGTTGACTCTTTGCCGTCTCCCGCAGGTGATCGAGACGGCGAGGTGAGCATTAAGGCTGGAGACTGTCTGTGTTTGCTGATCAAAGACTTGGGAGACGGTTGGGTTCGCGTGAAGAAGAAGAACGGAGACTGCGGCTATGTCCCAGCATCCTACGTGGAAATGATCTGATTGGCTCCTGAAACCAAACTCTCAGGTTGTTTACGATAAAAAACATAAGTCCAAAACAGAATCATCTTCAAGAAGATATTTATGAACTTAGTGTTAAAACATGGAATCACTTGAGGCGTCCACGTTGTTCAGCTGCTGTATGTTGGAGCTCCATCTTTTTTCTTATCTTTTCTTTACCGACATTCTTTCATGTCTCTTATTTTACACCAAAATCATCCAATAAAAAGTAGGTATTCATTTGTTTTTTAATTGTGTAATTAATCAGGGGTTTGGAGGAACCCGTCTGTCCTGACGGGACGTTCGCTGTTGTATATATGATAGATGGCTGGGTGAGTTGGCGGGTCGTGAGCCTGGAAACTCTTTCCGTTGAGGACATTGAAGAGTCATACTTACTTGGATTTATGATTATGGGTATTCTGCCGACTATATTAGGCGTTGCCCCTGTACATTGGAAAATTAAGACATTGGGGGCACTCAATGTTAATGATGGAAACCATCTTGGAACAGCTCTGGAGTTTGGAACACTTAGAGACCAGCAATCACAGAGATTTGCACTAAATTACTAATAAAGCTTGATTGATTCATTAATTGAACCTTTTTGGGTGAGTACGTAGGATCCACATGACCTGTTTTTTTAATTCTTTTAATTGAAATGTTTTTGTCAGCCATTCAGGAATGGCTGCGCTTCGGTCCTCACATGGTTTTTTACTTATCAAAACAACTTCCATGTAGATTCTGTAGATTTTGTAAGGGTTCAGTCTCAGAAAATTGTTAAGCTGCTTAGAAAATAAATGCACTAATGTAAAAAAGCTCATTATAAATAAAATTGAACATGAACTAATTTAATCCCACTGAATACACAGTCAAATGCTCTTTATAATCCACTTCATGTCTTTTGACAATATTCCATTTCATTTTTTTGTCTTACTTTGTTTCAGATTTTTTTCGTTCCCATTCGGTTTGAGCTCTATAGAAATAAACCTGGAAACAATATTCATTTTACATTAAAACCAACAAAATACAAAATTTAGGTGAGATATCTACATATTTTTGTACTATATTTTGTTCACTTAAATTAACTCAATAAATAATAACTATAATAAAGAAGAACTAGGAACCTTGTGAAATTCCCTTTTTATTAAGGTTCATTAAGTCTCGTTTTCGTTACAGGCCACTGGGGGCAAAATGATATTAAATTACAAAAATAGATGAAATGTAAAATAAAACAGGAGCAAATAAACATGCACAAAAATAAAGTAATAAGTAATTATCATTTAACATTAAATAAACCATGCTGATTTTTAAACATCATACAGCACAGAACTTATAAGGTTTAATAAACTTAATGGTACGGCCTCCAAAACCTTTCCTATAGTGCTGATGACATACTTCACATGTTTAACACTGAGATGATTCAGAACATGAGATCATCAGAAACCAAAGCAAAAAGATTTCGGAAGGCAAATGCATTTTTCAGAAAGTTAGTCATTTCATTTTCATGCAGATTACATAAACTCCACTTAAATACAACGTCAGATAGAAAAACGATAAACGTGAGCATTAATAGTGTTTATAAGTTAATAATGATTATAATGTTGTTATATTGTGTATTATGCACAGTGTGTTCTGATCAACAACAGAAATCACTGCAGTTTGTAGGGATTAGAATAATCTGATGCAGCATTAATAATGATTTATAAAGTTCAAAGGCATGTAGGTCAGAGGTGGGTGTTTAAACGTTCTGAAGGCCTGAATCGTGAAGAACAGTCAGAAGATGCAACGTGACCCAAAGGCAAACATCCTGAAACAGCAACCACAATCAGAACTGAACGTTATAAAAACGTTATGACAACAAATTCTCTCAGGCACGATTTCAGAAAGGAACGCCGAACAGTTCCTAAAATCATTTTGTTGTTGCATAGACATAATGAATATAAACTGTGTATAAAATCCTAAACGCGATCATAAGGCACTTTTAAAGAAAGATTTCCAGTTGCGTCCCTCGTTAGCGCCGATAAACGCCATCGGATTCTCATTTTTACTTCAAAACATCTCATGGTGAGCTCCTGAACCTCTGTAGTGGTAACCTGAAGATTTAAAGATGCGTCCTCATTAATCAAAGCTTTTCCTGAAGCGCGTGCAACGACAATCACAACTAGAAACGGACGTTTGTGAACAAACTTTTAAAAATTGGCTTGGAAAGGTTCCATGTGGTTAAAAAACTTAAGAAAAGAAAAGGTGCAAAGTTGTTTGAAATTCAAAAGAAAAGCTGATGAAACATTTG
The DNA here is from genome assembly GCA_025769995.1 of Xyliphius kryptos. NCBI lineage: Eukaryota > Metazoa > Chordata > Actinopteri > Siluriformes > Aspredinidae > Xyliphius > Xyliphius kryptos. The sequence continues at coordinate 8,656 of JAOUQT010343477.1, read as the reverse complement.
TAATGGATTCCTATGGAATACAAGGCTCTGAAAAATGGGCGTGGCACAGAAACCATCCACCATGTGCACATGTGCATTAACACAATAAGTAGCTATGGGTACAACGATACTGCCAACGCTCAACGTTTCAACAAAGACTTAAACCCCAGAGCAGAAGAACCTCACAAACTGACCATCACGCAGCTGTTCCACACTACACTATCACTGAACCTCCAAAACCAACCAGGTTCTGTGTTTGGAGACTAAAGGAACCAGCAAAACGTTGCTCCTTTCTTTTCTGGAGCAGAACATCCTCAGTATTGATGATCAGTTCTGTAAGATCACTGAAATATTACAAATACATACAAATGTTTCCATTTTACAAACGACTATAAAATACCCGGATGTTACCACTAAGGCGTGACGAGGCACTTTATCCTGAGCGTGTGCAGAGTGACGCCCTCTGGAGTATTGGTTTGTATATTGCACTATACTGAGGAACTGCTGTGAGTATCTTAAACATACTCTCAACCACACTGCACCATGAGCGCATCCAAAATCAGGTCTACGGGTACCGTGTGTGTGTGTGTGTGTGTGTGTGTGAGGGAGAGGACTCATTTGATCATTTCCATCCTGTTGGATAACATACTGCAGTCCATAAGTACTTTTTAGTATACTGAGATTTTTGCACACAGATGCATCCGCACACACACACACACACACACACACACAGAAAAAGAATTGAAGCTAATGAATTAATGAATTAATTAGTGTGTGTGTGTGTGTGTGTGTGTGTGTGTGTGGTGTGTGTTCTAATCCAGCAGTGACGGCTCTGACGCGCGGATGATGGTGGGTCTGTTCGGAGCTGCTGGAGGTCTCCTGCAGGAAACACATTGTAATGATTATAAACACAAAGCCGTTTAAATAAAAGCATTAAAACATAAAACATAAAGAATAAAGAAAGAAAATCTGGACATAAACATCCAGCAACAAAAACACAATGTAAACAATCTGTGTGTATCACGCCATCGCTGCTGTCCAGTCTGCATGTTTAGTAGGAGGGGTGTAAATCTGAGCCTTCATGCCGATTCGATCCGATATCGATTCTTCAATCCGATTATCGATACTTAAAAATTTCCCACAATTCAATTCAATTAGAATACGATCCGATATTTTCATATGAAATATATAAAGTTTTATATATATTTTTTGAGATACAGAATTAGTATTTTATTATAGCAGGTGTGATCAGCGCTCTGTACAAACAACAGTTACTCCATAAAAAGAGGCAAATAAAGTGCAATCAGATCAGCTGTAATCAGTTTCATGCGCACTCTGCAGCTCAAGTGGATTCACAATTAAATAACAAAACCAACACTGACCCCTACAGATAAACAGGTTTCATCTAGGTTTATGTTTATATATATTTATATATATTTATATATATAAATATATTTATATTTATATATATTTAAAAAGCAGAGCATATATAAAATCTATAGTAACAGTGTGCATACATACATACTGATTCATGTTTGATGTTTGATGTTTGATCGTCCACTGGGCATTACTGAAACACACCACTGTGGGCGCTGGTTTTAAAAGACGCGGGTTTTGTGTACAGTGTGCGTGTTTAATTTTTATGAAAATCGTTAAACATTAAATAAAGGAGGATTCCGTATTTTCAATGTGTAACGCTTTACTTTTTTCTTTTTCTTGTAAAATATAAAAGTATTTGAAAAACAATAAAGGAGGTAGCTTTGGAGGAGGTACTATGTGCACTAAAAATAGGCGCTAAAAAACACATTAATCAATACTCTGTATAGCTGATGCATTGATTCAAATGGATTGGTATTTACACCCCGAATGTCTATGGATTTTGGGTGGAGTAAATACACGGGTACATGGAGGTCATGCAGACTCCACACAGACATGTATTTTAATTCTGCAGCATTATTTAAAGAATTGTTCCTAAGCTCGAATAAAGGCAGGGTGTGTCCTCATACTTTTGAGTGTATGAACGATGTAAACAATCAGGTTTTATAATAAACTTAATAAAACTGATGTCAATGCATTTAAAACAAAGTTTTTATTATCTGTGGTCCTACCTTGGGACACCTGGTGGCAGGGAGGGTGGCACCCGTGGAGGGCGAGAGGGAATCTGGGGTGGAGGAGCAAAGCTGGAATCCATTGCTCCTCCCCCATAGGCGTTCGCACTGACCGGTGGAGGCCCAGGCCTTAATGGAACTGGTGGAGCCAGAGGTGGTGGGGCAGAAGTTGGTGGAGGTCCAGGAGCGGAGCCTCTGACGGCGGGTGGGCGTGGAGGACCAGGTGGAGGTGCAGAGCCCGTAGGTTTGATCTGAGCGGGAGGACTGCGAGGAGGAGACACACATCAGAGAGACATCAGTACAACATTCAGATCAGAACCTCCAACATCGATGGATTAACGAACAGAACCTGGGCTCGCGGTGAAGCCAGGTGTCGTCTACGGGTGGTGGCAGGGGGGTGGAGATGGTGGTGGTGCTGATGTCGCTGATGATGCCGAGAGCCTCCTTGAGAGCATGGTACATCCTCAAGACCTCGTCCCTGCGCTGAGCCTGCTCGGCGCTCTCCTCCATCAGGACGCTCTGATCCGCGCTGGAGTACAGGAACGCCAGCAGCTCCGAGTGGATGAACTCTTTGGCCTGCGGAACGGAAGGTCAGGGGTTAAAACATAAGGTCACGTGATGCAGGAGTGACGGTGGAGAGGAGGCCAGAGACGCACACTGTTGATCATGAGGTGCATGATGGTCTTGGGCATGAGGTCACGGATGCTCTTGTTGACGATGCCGATGTACGAATCCACCAAGTTCCGAATGGTCTCCACCTGCCTCTCCAGCTGAGGGTCCATGCTGAAGGTGTCCGCTGGGGTGCTCTCGTCACTGTCCGTCTGAGAACGACAGAGGGTCGGTCAGGTCGGACACTTGGGATACGGAGCGGGACCTGCGGGTCATACGGGTACCTGGTCCTTCTCGGGGTAAACGCCTGCGCGCAGGAACGAGGCCTTCCAGCTGTCCACGTCCTCCTGAGAGACACACGCCAGCTCGATCTGCCGCAGGTCCTTATAGACGTTCCTGCGGACATATACAGTCTGTAAGCCACGATCCCATGAGTACAGGGGTTCTCAACGGGCCTCAACGGAACCCACATGTTCTCAACGGGTCATTGAGTCACGACACAGAATTCAAACCAAACAAATTAGGTTTTAAAAAGTTCTAAAGACACATTTTGACGTAAATAAACAGGCATGAGTGAAATTAAGAGCAGAAACTTTAAGAAACTTCTCCTCATTGAACCAAAATCCACATTTTAAATACTCATCACAAAAAAACCTCATCACACATTTAAAGAGAAGAGTAATCAGTAAACAAATGTGGTTACCATGGCAACGAGAATGCTGTCAGTGTTAAAAATATAAAAAAAGACCGATGTAAATAGTGAATAAAAGTTTAACATTTAAATTAAACGACGTTCACATTTCTCACAGTGGAACTTCTGGTGGACGGCGACTTTAGGTTTCAGGGCTACCATCATTTCAGTGCGGTTCTGTTTAATGAGTTCATCTTTTAAATAATTCTGTTGAAGTACGGTTAAAAAGAAATGTCTGACTTTCATGTGTTCATTTTGATTTATTACTTTTGTAAAGGTGGCTTAGTGTTTAGCATGTTCGCGCTGGGGATTCCCGGTTCAAGTCCCGATCTGGGTGGAGTTTCCATGTCCTCCCCGTGTCTGTGTGGGTTTCCTCCGGGTTCTCCGGTTTCCTCCCACAGTCCAAAACATGGATTAGTGAGTGCCTGGCGATGGATTGGCACCCTGTCCTGGGTGTATCTGGCCAGTACCTGAGATGTTCTCCCCTGGATGGGCCTGCGGAACCCCACCGCGACCCTTGTAGAAGAATAAGCAGAAGATAATGGATGGATGTCAGATTCAGATCATGTCTGTGAGCATTATGACTTTTTCCTTCGTAAACCGAGAACTTTTTTCACAATTTTCCCCGGAACTAAATCAAGAATTCTGATTCAAATCAGTGCTAAGAACTTTTTTCAGCTATGGTTCCTGCAGCAGAACACGGCCGCTCGGTCCTGTGCTTAAAGCCCATGTACCTCTGCTCGGTGTTAAAAATGGCGAAGGTGTGCTTGGTGGACATGAAGCTCTTTTCCACGTCTCTGATCTTCAGGTTATCCAGAGGCAGCATGTACTTCTTCTCTTTCTCCTGCAACACACGACTCTGTGAGATCCGATGCACCGGACCAGCAGAACCACAGTGGGTTCTCCCATGCACTCAGTCCCACCTCCTCATCCTTGTACCAGGACAGAGACTCGGCCGTGAGGACGAACCAGTAATCCCGGGATCCTCCCTTCATTATGCTGATGTTAATGGTCAGCCAGCCTTTTCGGATCACCTGCGGACGGGATGCCAGGTTATGAGTTCAGAGCACTCAGCGTTCGCGTGTCCTGTTTTTGGGATGCGTGTGGTACCTGGTTAGGCACAGCTCTCTTTTTGGTCACGCTGGAACTCTGCTGAGCGCTGAGGAACGTCAGAAACGCATATCAGAGACGCCCAGAAGATCCATCATCCGCTATCAATGTGATGTCACATCCAATTTAAATAAAGACATGGAGGAGCATTCTGGGTACCTACTTGGCAAAACCAATGAAGTCCTCGTGGTTGGTGTTGATGTAGGACAGCTCAATGTCAATCAGGAGCATCACCTAGATCAACAAAACATCCAAACGGTGTGACTTCCTGTTTTCCATGTGACCAAAACCAAGACAGTTAATGAGGTCTCTCTCTCTCTCTCTCTATGTTTGTTTCTGTACATTAGTGATCTGATCCTCCTGCAGTGTTTTCATTACTCTACAGCTGACCTTGACCTCGAGATCACCCCGATAAAGCAATAAGGTACGAGAGAATGGCATTACTGTTTGGCACGATGCAAAGCGGAGTACAGTTACACACCTTTCCCACGATTTATTTAGAATTAGAGGAATAACTGTGCTGCACTCTGGTGGAGAACCTGATAACAGCATGGACATCGCAAGGCAGGTGTGTTTGAGTGAGTGATTGTGTTTGGAGTTTCTATATTTAAATGAAGGTATTATTATAGACTACGGCGTCCAAGCACTCGCTTTCTTACGAGAATTAGGTTTCCCAAAAACCTGATAAGGAATGACGGAGCCAAATTTCAGCTCTGTAGGTACTCGCCAAGACCTCCATCCGAGGTGCTGCGTTTGAAGGCGATAGCAACAAACAATCGAACGTAGGAAATCCAGGACCTGTTAGGTTGTTCAAGAACATGATAATGAATCAAGACACCAAGATTCAGCCGTGTAGGTACTCCGGAAGACCTCGGCGTGGGATCTGGTGTTTGATGGCGTTAGCAAACGAAGAATCAAACGTAGGAAAGTGAGAACACGTTCGTAGGTAGGATATCACGGTGCCAAATTTCCCTAGATACTCAGGAAGTGGGAGGTCTTTGCCTTTCATGGGTATAGGAGATGAAACACAACCTTGAGTGTTGTACTGTTTTTATAAAACGTTACTCATTATAATAAAAAACGTTTAATTCATAAATGTGTTCATTGAAAGCAAAATAGTTAACAATCTGCTTTTTCTCTACCTAATCTAATCCGTTTTTTAAAGTGAACGCTGATTGCTGAGTAACAGGTTTCAAATACTGCTCTCTAGTGGCCAAATTACAGAACACAGTTTTGGGAATTGGCTCAGTGTTAATATTTATCTGCATTTTATGATTTAAAATAACATATTGTATATCACACACTAATACGAATGTGATTGTCATAGTGTCATGGCTGGAAAAACGCCTCAGCCAATCAGATTTAAGGAGCGGGACGACCTGTTTTATAAACGTTGTTCATCTTTACGTGTATTTTTACCAGCAGAACCTGCATTTCTCCGCAGGGCCTCGTCAGTGACATACCTGATCTTTGGTCTTGCTGTCTCTCTCTCTGATGAAGGTGGTAACAATCCTCTCGGTCTCCTCTCTCAGGCGAGGGTAAGATGCCAGCTGGAGAGAGGCAGAATTACAACTGCGACCAAATTCCCATTAGGACTCATGTTATATATAACCGTGATGTTATGCACTCTGTTAGAGCATGCTGTGAGACTGCCCTCCGGTGGTTATAGAGAGAGAGAGACAGAAATGAAAATCCACCACTGATTGTGCAATGTGAGAGGAAACAGGAGGTTTAATTGGGAAACGATACAACGACACAAGGAGAACATGCTGAACACCTGACTGCACACAGTGGGAATCAAATGTCAGTCCCTCAGTATGAACAGGAACTGAAGACCTTCTCACTCACGGACATCATGAGATTCCACTGGTTTTCTGATGGAGTCACCGACTCAAACACCAAACCACCGTGCAGTCGACTGAACGCGAGTGACATCACGACCCACAGCGGTGAGGTGCAGGGGACACGAGCAGGGAGGCGTTAATGAAGCAGGTAGCATAAAAAAAACAAGGGATTGCAAAGGATTGTGGGTAAAGCCGACTTGATACAGGGACTACCATCAGGCCAAAGAACAGCTGGAATCAACATGGGGTATGGGGGGGAGGGATGAGGAGATGTAGGGGTACCATGATGATTGGCGACACAAATCAACACAATCGGGCCCCTCACGGCCCCCGGACCCCGTTACCTTTTCGGTACACTTGTGGGCGAGGGCAGAGAGTTCGGACACCACCAGGTCCACACATTTCAGACACGGCTGCTTCAGTTTAATGATCTGCTTTTTTACTATGGCCTCAAACGCCAGGTCCGGGGTGAACAGGCCCGTCCTGAGGCATCATGGGAAATGCGGAGGGGGTAAGGAGGGTTTAAATCAAATTAAAACAAAGAATAAAGGGAAGAGAACGGGTGTCAAAAAATACGGGAGAGAAAGAAATTAGACCCGTTTATTAAGGTTGCCATGACGACCTACACACTGCATGGACAAGCATCGGGACTCCAACTCACTAAACCTGAAGAAGCTTTCATCTCTCCTTAAAACATTCTGCTAACGTCTGTGTGTGTGTGTGTGTGCGTGTGTGTGTGTGTGTGTGTGTGTGTGTGTGGTTATATGGGTGTTGATTGAGATTACGGTTGGCGCTGGGTGGACCAGCACAAACTGTAGTAACAGTTTGGGGAAGGTCCTTTTTTCTCCCAATGTTGAAGTTATACAGCTGTCCGAAATGCTGGGTTGGATTTAAAATTAAAGACCCGAATTAAAAGAATAATCAATACTTTTGTCTATGCAGTGTATACATCGGTTCCCAACATGCATCTGCAGCCTTCGATCATGCTGCCTCAACCCACAGAACCAGTACAGTACCAGTACCAGGTCCAGAACTACAACTACCACTAGTAGCAGTTCATGCTAAGCATGCTGAGGACACGAGGACGGTCTGCACTGCACCATCTGTCCCCCACATCTGTCCCCCAATGAAGTTCCAGCTTCTGTTCCAGAACCAGCAGTGATGGAACATGGTTCTGAATCACATGGAGCTTCTGCTACGGCTAATATTATTCATTTAAGGTTGTTGGTTGGTTGGTTTGTGGACTGACTGATTAATTGATTGATTGACTGATTGGTTGGTTGGTCGATTGATTGGTTGGTTGATTGGTTTGTTGATTAATTGGTTGGTTGATGGTTGGTTGTTAGTTGGTTGATTGACTGATTGGTTGGTTAGTTGATTGGTTGATTGACTGATTGGTTGACTGGTTGTTGGGTGGTTGGTTGATTGACTGATTGGTTGGTCGTTGGTTGATTGATTAATTGATTGGTTGTTTGATTGGTTGGTTGGTGGTGACAGTCATTGATTGACTGATTGGTTAGTTGATTGGTTGTTTGTTGGTTGATTGATTGATTGGTTGGTTGGTTGACTGATTGGTTAGTTGATTGGTTGTTTGATTGATTGATTGGTTGGTTGGTTGACTGATTGGTTGGTTGGTTAACATTGTGTGTATACGTGTGATTGTAATGGCAGGATGGGACGTTTTCATAAAACTAATTACAGAAATAATTAAACAGCCGCATTTCTATCATAATTTGGTTATATTCTTTGTTTAATGGTAATTTATTTTAAATGTGAGTTTTAAATTTAATTAGAGTCTCTGTTTTGGTTTTATTAAAAATGCCCCCCGCTGGGGCTGGCACTGCCAATCTTCGTCGCTCCATGTTACACTGTGCATTTTCTAAGTATACGCTCAGTTGTTATTTGTGTGTTGCATGTGTCATATTTATAAGGATGCGCGGTGCAGACCGCTGCCTCGGCTCTGCAGCACCCCCTAGCTGCAGGTGCTACCTTATTAGTGCACTGTCTGACTGTGTTGATGAGTTCCTGGATAACCAGGTCGATGCTCTTCAGACACGGTTCCTTCAGTTTAATAATCTGCTTTTTCACTATGGCCTCAAATGCCAGGTCAGGAGTGAACAAACCCGTCCTGATGCGCGCACACACACACACACACACACACACACACACACAGATACACAAACATAAATACACACCATACATCAGCACCACGGTAGTCCACTCATGTCATCACTTTGGTTTACATCAAAACAAAATGAAAACACACACACACACACACACACACACACACACACACACACACAAAAACATATTAT
>JAOUQT010343467.1:0-12747 GCA_025769995.1 Xyliphius kryptos | reverse complement strand
AAAAACACAAAAAAGAGAGAAGTGGCAAAAGTGATCCAATCTAGTGGACAAACATAAAAATGAAATGTTCAGCTGGACATGAGATTGCATTTCAATGTATGACACTGCAATATTAAAATGTATTAAGAGCTTATTGGAATGTCCTTGATAAGGTGTGGTAGCTCAGTGATTAGGGTTCTGGACTATCACTCAGAAGGTTGTGTGTTCAGATCCCTGGTGCACTGAAGTTACAATTGTGGGTCCTCATTGCTCCAGGGTGCTGTATTCAACCCTGTGTTCTGAACCTAATCGAGTTGGGATACTTGTGAGTCGCTAAAAAAAAGCATCTGCTAAATAACTAAATGTATTTCACTCCATTTTCGCTGCTAAAATAAAAAAATAAAAAAATAAACTGTTGTTTATATTTAAGTTGTATGTATATATATATTTTATAGTGTGTATATATATTCAAGAGCTTTAAAAGTTTATAGGTTACTCTGGGTCCGTGGGCCATAATTTCATTTTTGTAACATGCTACATGACAATAAAGCCTCCTTGAATCCTTGTAATGTAATTGATAAGAAGAAAAGTTGAAAGGCAATTGTTTTTGAATGAGTGATGGTTGTGCAGTTGATATATTTCAAATGAATGTATTATTATAGAATTAGGTTAGGGGTCATTCAAGATCTGAAATGAATATGTGGAATAAATATATTGTGAGTTGTGAATTTATCAGTAGGTTTTCCAAGGACATGAACAAGTTTCAGCTTTGTAGATGCTCACCAAGACCCCGATCCATCCAAGGTGTTGATGGCGATAGTGAACAGACTATTGAACGTAGGAAAGCGAGAATGTAGTTTTTCCAAGGACATGGATGGTAAGCACATTGACAAGCTTTAGATCTGTAGGTACTTGGGAAGACCCCAATGTGACCCCAATGTCAAATTTGTGATTTGGAAGTGGGAGAATTAGTGATGAGTGACTGAGTCAGTGAGGGTTTGCCTCTTATTAGAATAAATTAGTATAATTTGCCCAGTTCTATCTGTAATCATCGTATAAACATAGCCAAAATCACTTAAATTAAAAACTAAAACTACAGAAATGGCCCCAGGATCTCCTGAGGGTTAAGCGTCATAGACCTGAATAACTGTAAACCCTGGTCACCATGCTCTAAAAGAGGGACAGTGACATTTTTTATTACGGTCCTGAACAGATGGACAGCACTAAGCAGTTGCAATGAAAAACAGCATGAGTGATCTAATAAAATGCCTGTCCACAATGAGCAGAGGCACCATGACCTGTCATCACCCCTCCTGATTTATTCCCAGGTCCTGGTCGGGTTCAGTGAGAGCATTCACTTTGTGAGGGATGGCCGTCCAAACTGCAGCGGACTGAAAAAACAATCCAGGGCAGTGCCAGGAACAGTTGTGCTGAGATTCTAATGTTTATAATTGATTTTCAAGGGCAACATTCTCATAATGCTAACAAGCTACAAGCTGGCGCCCCCATGCCTGTCAAGCAAAGAGTGTCCCTGCCCAGATGGCACCAGCCATCACAAGGATCAGTCAAATAAAGGGCGTGTCCGTAACTCTTAATGTCGGAGAGTCTGTTAAGTATTAGCGTTTGATGTGAAGAATGTTTACAAGTTATACAATCGTTAAAGCAGAACATGGGCGGAACATTGTTCCGCCTGAATTTTTAGCTTTTTTTTTTTAACTTAAACTAGAATGAAAACCATCCAAACTCATAAACATGGACTTTTTTATTTCTATAGTATTCTGTTATTATAAGCCAGAAAGGAAGCCTGTATATCAGTCAAGCTCAGTGGGTTTTGTAATGACAATAAAACTGCATTTCTTCATAAAGTCTGTTATTCTTTTAAAATGAAATTTTAATTCAATTCAAATGTATTCCTAGCAAAAGGTTTCATAAATCTAAGACCAAAAGCTGTAATGAATACATCTGGGGACAGAGTGGCCTCTGTGGTATATTATGTAACAATGGGCAAAAATGATGACGTGATTAAATATTAAAAATTAATTAACGGGTCAGAATTCAATATTAATGTGCCTTTTGGCACTGGGGATTCCAGGTTCAGGTCCCGATCTGAGTAGAGTTTCCATGGTCTCCCTGTGTCCGTGTGGGTTTCCTCTGGGTTTTCAGTTTTCCTCCCAAAATCCATAAACATTCATTAATAAGTCTGCCCAGTGATGAATTGGCATACTGTTCTTGGTGTATCTGCCCAGCGCCTGAGACGTTCTCCCCTGGATGGGCATGGGAAACCCTGATCATCCCAACATTTGACATACTTTAGGATCCTGCAGATTTTTCAATACTTTTTACAGCCAATACAAAGCGACTCAAGATGGCCCCACCACCACTACATGGTTTGAGCTACATCACCAGTGATTGGTGGCAGCACTTGGTTGCAGTGATTGGAGCTCTATTGTGCGCAGGGAAAACTTATATTTAGGTGACGTGAAAGTGTTTTTTTTTTTTTTTTTTTTACAGTATTTTGCTCAGTTAGTTACATTAAGTTTGATTTTCTGACCCCCCCCCCCCCCACACACAAAATACCAACCAATTACGCTTAAATTAACATTCACACCGAGCTGAGATGGGGCTAGTACATAAATGAATCCAACATTTGTCTCCTCATACTTATTTGCACTATATAATGTTCCAAAGCATCTTCGGAATAGTCTTCCAGTTAATTTACCGTACCTCGCTTCCCTCCCAAAAAGGTTAGGGATTTCATCGTAAGATGTTCCACTGTGAATTTTAGTAAAAACAGAGTGAATGATGACACCGAAATGGAATGCAACCATTTCATCAATCATAACTTCAGAGTCGCAGCTTATTCTAGAATAGCACTCTGTGGACATTCAGATACATAGATGCGTAGGTCCAGGATATCATGTGATGGACATGTGGGATTCCTGACTGTCAGTAAGCACTTCCACTTCGTCGCCCCTCAGGTATTCCCTTCCCTCAAGCCAGCCCCAGGAATACTTAAATCTGAGGCTCCTTTCTTCTTTGTGAGTCAGAGAGCCTAAGCCAGTAATTGGCTACGGATCATCAATCTCGCTAAGCCATCCCTTTCACCAAAAGTCCCATCCGAGTTGCAAGAAGACAAATGGGACAGAGTCGCCTCTCAGTTGCCAGTAAGTAAACCAAGGGTGGAGTGAGGAAGCAGCTCTGTGGTCGGTGAGAATCCACAATGTGGAGCGTCCATCTGGTTTATGTCACCAAGATGGACTCTGCGTCAAACGCATAGGATCCTTTGTGTTGCTTTGAGAGAGAATGGCAGACAGACACTCTAAAGGATGAATGGGTGGAGTCCGGATATATTTTAAGGACCGGAGCAGATGCTGGATGGTTTCCCTTGCATACATTTTATAGCAATGGTTTAGGAGCTCAGCAAAAAATTGCAAGGTCCTTTTAAATTTGAAGAAAATATTTGCTGGGTGTCACGGGTCCGAAACCATAACTGCTGTGCAAAAAACTATAAAAATCCAAAAGTGCCAAAATAAAGAGGGTTTTTAATGCAGAGACGACATGGAACAGGGCACACACAGAATGGAGCAACTCATATGACGCTAAGACAAAAAAACATAGGGGAAAAGCATTTAAATAATGGGCAGGTGAGACACGTGACGGAATAAACACAGCTGACTATAATGACGAGACAATTAAACTAAACAAGGACCAATTAACATGAGGCGCAGACAAGACCGGGAACAACCGCAAAATTAAACCATAAAGTCCTCAGCCCTTACATCAATGCAGCTAATTTATTTTTAAATATAATTAAATCAGTTTGTTCTGCGGAATCACATTGTTCCTAAACTTTACGAATGGAAACTAAGTGGTGTGACAATGGATATTTTCAACATCCATCTAAACAGTAAACAGTAGATAATGTAGATACAACAAATAATCAAATTGTGTCCAATATTTTGAGAGACGTGTGGTGTCCACTCTTTCGTGTGCTGGAGAGGGCGGACGATAGCTTGTGTCCTGCCAATCCTGGGCTTCCAAGCCATTGCCCAGCATGCGTTGTGCAGCGAGTTACTTTTGGGGGGTTGGGTTGGGGGCATGGGTAAGCCTGTTATCCTGTTCCAGATATGCTGTTCTAATAAAAAGATCAGCTGTTCTTGATAGCAAACCGTTGGTAGGTCTGTTCTTCGTGGCCGATATCACAATATCAATATATCAGTTACAAATTATAGAAAGCTATAATAAAGAACTGTTTCAATAAAAAAACACTGCTGGATAATTTTAATTTACATTTTGATCATTTCATGTTATTTTGTTCTCAACACATTCCACCATCTACTAAATAAAGTAATAAAAAAATATTAACTGAAATGTTTTATTCATTGAGATCTAGGATGTGTTATTTATTTGATCAGTGTAAATAAAATGAATTCTCCTGTATACTCTGTATACACCTCTAATGGCTAGAGCAATTTTGTTTCTCTACTTCAACATGTGTAGATGTGGGTGGTATCTTATGAGAAATGTAGAATGACATGTTTTGCCTCAGTCACCGGCCAAACCACCTTGCTCATTTACATCGAAAAAAATGGGCTTGTCCCAAATCCTGTCCCCACTCACAAAGTGCACAGACATGTGTGGGACAGAGGCAAAAACCCCCTCTACACATCTTCAACCCACTTGTTGCCTCAATACAAAAGTAAAACCACCCCCTCTCAATTATGTCAAGCTCATTCCGAAGTATGAAGCTTTCCAAAGAGGCTAAAGAAGCGACTGTGTGAAATAAACACTTTGATTGCTGTTCTTCTTTCTTTCCCCCAAATATTTTCCACAGTGTTCCTCCTTATTTGCCCCACAAAGATGCCATTGTGGACAAGATGAAGATGTGGTGGTGCTTTATGAATGAGCCCTGTTGAAACTGGCTAAGTGGGCTGGCCAAACTGCATATGAACACACGGTCTGATGAGTCATGCTTCCGCTGTTTGTTCTTTTTGCTTCACATCTGTTACGAACAAACATCTTCAAATTTTTCTTCCCAGACAAAATCTGGTTAATTGGCTTGAAACACTATATTAACACTTAAATATAAAATGCTCATGGTCTTTTCCTTCAACTATGCAATAAATCCCAATAAATTTTAGTACAAATTCAAAGAAAATTATAAACTCATATACAAGTAACTTCAAGTTCAAGTAATTTATTTACAGTATACATCGCTTTTTACAACAGTGTAGCTTTACAAAGATCAAAGTGTGAACCCCCAAAGAGCAAGCTGAAGTGACAGCGGAAAAAAAAACCTCCTTGTAATGATTTATTTTTTTAGGAAGAAACCTTGGGAGGACCAATGCTCAGTAGTGGACTCATCCTATCTGGGCAGAAACACAGTGTAGGTCAGCCATGTACTTATTGTGTAGAGATCAGTCCATATTTATCCATATGTGTCCAAATTTAACAAAAGTAAAAATTATATAAACTATATGACTCCATTGAGTCTATCATCCAGGACTGCAATGTTGTCAGTCCAACAGGAGTCCAGGTTCCATCCCATAATCGTATCTGCAATGCTCCGGCAGTGCCACAGACAAGGAGATGGAGATACCTCAAGATGACACCTCAGAAAAACAGACAAGAAACACAGTTAGAGCTAATAAAGCAACATAATTATGTAATAATTGTAGTGAGATTGCCACACAGTGCAGCATGTGACTCCGGCAGAACTGACTAAAGCAGCAGAACTAAAAGGTTCAGGTACTCACTGCAGACTCTGCTAAGTTGGGGGAACCCCCTGGAATAGCATTATTTCAGCGCCCCACCCTTTATTAATGATGAGCAGGGTGAGGAGGTGAAATGTAACTGGAAGGTTATTTCAAAGTTGAGGAGCTTTGTGAGAGAACAATCTTCCACCAGAAGGAACTTTATTAATTCTAGGAACTAAAAGTAAACCAGCACTTTGAGAGTGCTGGTTTACGTGTTGGTTTATAGAATTGAATGAGTTCAGTCAGATACTGTGGAGCCTGATTATGTAGAATTTTATGTTATTAAAAAAATTTTATAAACAATGCGACATTTAACTGGGAGCCAGTGCAGGTTTTATAACACAGGGCTGATATGATCAAACTTTCTGCTTCGAGTTAAAACTCTAGCTGCAGCATTTCCAACAAGCTGTAGTTATAGACAAAAAATAAATATGAACAAAATCTACAAAATGAAGTTGGATGGCATGGTAGCATATTAGTTAGCACAGCAGTGTCACTAGCACTGGGGATCCAGGTTTGAATCCCAATCGAGTTGGAGTTTCCATGTTGTCCATGTGCTTTTTCTTCGGATTCTCTGGTTTTCCCCCCACAGTCCAAAGCCATGAATTTAAGGTGAACTGGCTGCTCTAAATTGCCCCACTAGTAAGAGTGTGTGAGGGTATGTACTGTGATGGTTTTGCCCGGTGTAATATTTTCCACACTTCAATGTTTAATTACTACCAGCCACTTATCTTCGCTTTTCATAGGCTTGTGATGCAAACGTTGTGAACATTAATTTATGCATAATTGGTCTCACTGAACTGTTGAAAAAGCAGACCATACCATATATTAAAGGAAACGGCAAATGACACACTGATTGTTTTTTTGCATGTGATGCCCAAAACACACCTATGAATCACAATGTCAAAGACAATGACAACCTTATTCGCTCTAAATCAAGCTGTGAGGTTTGCAATTAAGGTCTTGTTAATAATTGCTGAAAAACGTAGAACGTAGAAATGTGAGAAGAATCTCAATGCCAAATTTCTACCATGCAAGTACTCAGGAAGTTGGAGAATTTGGGAGATCATATGTTGACACACATACAGGTCTTTTCCAAAACATTTTGAATATCATGGAAAAGTTGATTGATTTCTTTAATTCCATTCAAAAAGTTAAACTTTTATAGATTATAGATTCAGGGCCGACAATTTGAACGAGTATTTTTTTATTTTCACATAATTCCGGCTTCCAACTCAAAAAAACCCATGAAAACAGGAAATAGAAAAAAACTGTGTAGAAATTTTGAAGGGCATGAATGATTTAAAGAGTGACACACTAATCATCTAAACACAAAGCACCTGCACAGGTTTCCCCAGGTGTCATTACATTGCTTCAGTGTGGTGAATAAATCAGCCCAAACTACTTCTCAGTTTTTGCAGAAAGAAAACAAAACAGAAAATCAATCAAATCAATCAAAATATGTTACTTTTAAATTGATATGTCAATCTTTCATACTTTAATACAATTTACTTGGACACAGCACTCTGAACAGCAAGCCTCCTTAACTATGAAGTTTTGTGTCTTACCCGTCCTATAGAGGGGATCAAGTATGGTCTTCCGGCCAGTTGTCTGCACTCGTCTCCATATTGAACCGAACTGAGACAATTGACCCAAACTGAAGCAATTTAATGACACCTGGGGAACCTTTGCAGGTGCTTTAGGTTTAGTAGATGGTTAGTGTGTCACACTTAGTTTAAAACATTCATACACTACAGAATTTCGGCTGATTTCTCCGCAGTATTCTATTTTTAAAAAATTCTGTTTATGAGCTGGAAGCCGAAATTATGTAAAAATAAACAAATTAATACTTGAAATCATTTAAATTGGGAGCCCAGAATCTAGTTTAACATTTTCAACTTTTTGAATGGAATTATGGAAATTAATCAACTTTTTTCATGATATTCTACTTTTTTTGGAAAGGGTCTGTAGTTGGTAGTATTTTTTTTTGTCCATCATTATTAAATGCAAAAATGAATGTATTGGAGCAAGGACAAACGTCCCCGCTCGTACCTGCACATTAATCCCTGTAGCAAATATTTTTATAATGCCAAAGAAAACCAGATGAGTGCTTCAGGACATGAGTGACATTTTTGCATTTCTAACCACCACAATAAAACCTGCATTACAGTGAAAGAGTAAATAATGCAGAACAGACGGGAGATGTGGTTGAAGATGAAAGCTGTTGTTCTATGTCACAAAAGGTTAATTAGGGTGATTGTGGAGTGAGACAGA
This sequence comes from Xyliphius kryptos, assembly GCA_025769995.1. Taxonomy (NCBI): domain Eukaryota; kingdom Metazoa; phylum Chordata; class Actinopteri; order Siluriformes; family Aspredinidae; genus Xyliphius; species Xyliphius kryptos. The sequence continues at coordinate 4,738 of JAOUQT010343467.1, read as the reverse complement.
GATGGACATTAACCAGGAAGCTCTTCTGACCCCAAGCCTGGGGACACCCTTCTGCACTGCATACACACAAGCTGCCCTTCACCAACACCAGCTGACATTTGTCACTATTCAAATGAGGCCAAGTAACATCTGAGGATCAGTCCGGCCAAAAGAGTCTTTTTTATCTCTCTTACTCATATAATAGATTAAAACAACTTTTTATGGACAAAACAAGTCAGGTCTACCAATATTACACGAGACTGTTTTGGAGATTTAGCTGTACTGTTGCCTATTAAAAAAAATGCACACCTACTTCCATTCAGAGTTGCATTAGTGTTGTGTAATGATGACAGGCATTGAGTCTTCAGCACATTCACATGTTTGTTTTTTTCAATGATTTCACAGAGAAAATAATTCTTTGTGCGTTTTAATTTATTCTTTCACAAGGTAAAATCTATGACACCTGCTGTTTTTGTCTTGAAAAAATTTGACCTAACCACTTCAAACAATTATTTACTATTATATTATTTACCTGGGGGTGGCGCGAAGGCTTAGTGATTAGAAAGGCTGCTTCTCAACGCTGGGGATGTAAGTTAGAATTCCGATCTGGGTGAAGTTTCCATGTCCTACCCGTGTCCGTGTGGTTTGCTCCAGCTTCTCCAGGTTTCTCTCCACAGTCCAAGGCAACTTTATTCATAAAGCATGTTTTAAAGACATCAAGTGTCAGCCAAATTGTTGTACAATAAACCTGAAAAATTCTCCCTGGGCTGGAGACAGGGATCTCTCCTGTGACCTTGTCGCGGTGGGGTTCCCCATGGCCATCCAGGGGAGAACATCTCTAGGCAGAATCACATAAGACAGGGCGCCAATCTATTGCTGGGCACACGCACTTACACATCCACACACAAACACACATATACAGGGCAATTTAGAACATCCAGTTTACCTGGAATCCATGTTTGTGGATTGTGGGAGGAACCCGGAGAAAACCCACGCAGACATGGGGAGAACATGGAAACTCCACCCAGATCGGGATTCGATCCGGAAACAACAGGTTAAATTTATGGTGAACCAACTAGAATAATATAAATCATTTTACTATACATAGTGAAATATAATTAACAATGATGCTCAACAAACACATTGTCCTCATTTATAAATTAGCTTTTATTTATTTGTTGATGTAAATCTGTTGGTTTTTAATGTGGTGCGATTTAGATTTTTATGCTGCATGGCAAAATTTAAATAGCACTTTTTTGTTTCAAGATACATTACAATTTTAAAATTTAATGGTTTACAGGCCACATCTAAACATAAGGAAAAAACGTTTTTCATGGTTTATAATGCATAAACTTACTTATTCATACATACATGCTAGCCAGTTAGCATTAGCCTAGCTTATTATTTTTGTGGTTAATTATAAAGAAATTATTGTTTTGTTATATCAGTTCAAAATAAACGCAAAATCAGAGCCCCATTCTGTAGTACAGATTAATTGGAAATAGGATAACATTTCCATCTAGTGTTCTATCAGGGAATCACAAGGAATGCCCAGCTAAGCTATTGCAATAACAGCTACACAGCCATGTCACATAATCCAAATGTCAAGAGGATTACAAAAAAATATACACTTTTATATAATTTCAATGCCTCATTTATTCCAAAAATGAAGTTATAATCTGGATTCTTTACACTACACTAAAACATTTATTAGAAATCAAAATGACATCTTACAGTCATGGTTAAAAAGCTAAAATATAAGTAATTTAACATTCATCAAAACATTGTGTACAGGCTTCAGTGAAACTTCATCGCATTGCATTAGCTCACAGGTTTATTATGATCATTAACATGTTTAAGTAACCATTCTTATTCTAGTTCTTGTAATAAAAAAACATATACTCCTGCACATTGCACGCTCTTCCTACCCTTTCGGGAAGGCATTTTGTATGACCATTTTTTAAATTTACAAATTTTGAGAATTATTCAACATTTATGCAGATGTTAGTGAGGCTGGACACTTTTACTAAATTAGAAATTGTGCTCACAATCACGGTCCTATTTCAAATTTGATCCAAAATATGTTTAGGGCTCTTTTTAGGGCCAGTTAAGATTTGTTTTACACCAAACTCCCCCATCATGTTTTTATGGAGATTAAATAAAAATACTAAACACAAATTGTTGTGTGTTTAGTATTTACAATTTACAATTTACAAATATTTTCTTTGAAATGCATTTGTCCAGTTACACATTACATGAATTCTAGAATTTTAAAGGGGAAGGCATTAAATTGATCCCAAAATTGTAAAAACATTTGGCCATCATAAACATATAATTGTTAACTCTTTACAAATGTGCAAAAAAGTAAAAGTAAAGTGTGTGTTTCATTTATTTTGGTTCCTTTAACATGTATGTATGTATATATTATATTATGTCTGAATGAATTTGTAAGGAAAAAAGTTTGTTTTTTGTTTACTGTTTGGATACTATTTTCAGTTCATTAAGTTGAAATTGCATTGTTATTACTACTGAAACCTGCATCCTGACAAATGTATACATGTAGAAGGAATATATTACATATAAAAGTATATTTGCAAATACATGGTGAAATGTATTACAGGTAAACACGGACGGGAAATGCAGATAAAATTAACAAGTTGATACAGTTTTATTACACAATTTTAGTAACAATGAATTACCTTGTTACATATAGTACTTCTGCTAATTGGTGGAGTATAATGATTTGATGTAAACAGAACTGATTGTAAACTGATTTAAATGTGTACTGCTCTGCGAGCATTATAGAAAGCTTTAAGGATGACAAACACAAATGGTGAAGCAAAACATAAAGTGCCACCTCTGATTGTAGCGCAAGAGGATAGATGTGGCTTATAGCGTGCACAGGAAATAAACAGTGTTTCAAATCTCCAGCAGCACTGCTGTGTCTGATTTGTGTCGTACCAGCGCAACACACCACCATCAAATCAGTGTCATGTCAGTGTCACAGCAGTGCTGAAAGTCATCCACCAGCAAAATAATACCTACTCTGTGGTGATATGTAGAGAAACAGGTGGACTACAAAATGCCAAAATACATTAATATTGTAAATGAAACTGATGAAATGGACAAGGAACCAGAAGGCTTACCCAATAAATTGCTAATCTGTATGAACAAAAGAATCGGGTCAACTACACATAATATCAAATTCCGCTTTCTGTTTTTTTGCAGTGTAAAGACCATCTGTAAGGCCAGCCAGTGATGTTGGTAAGAACTTGTTCAACTTAAGCATGCTTTATGGAATTCAGGGCTTTGTTCACCAGTGGAGTCATACTGAAACAGACAAACTGGAAAATCCCCAAAGTGTTTTCACAGAATTTAAAATGTGCAATTGTCATAATTATGATTTAGTGCTTGATTTTATATATCTGTGACAATGGGACTGAAATACCTGAAAAAAAATTAGGTGTTTCCCAATACTTCTGTCCATAGCATAAGTGATGTCCATAGGGATATGTTTTTCTCTTTTCTTTAAATAATTTATTTTAAATGCCTCATTATGCTTTACGTATATATAAACACAGTGTGCGTGTGTTTTTGTGTATTACTAAAAATGCTACACACCCATAAATTCAAACTCATCAACCCTCTGCCTTGCAATGCCTTTCTTAATCTTTTTGTAGCTCACAGTGAAGTACTTAGAGATGATTGCTCCAGCCTTTCCTTTGTTCCCACTGCCTGCTTGTTGCTCTGAGTCATCGTCTTCTCTTTCTTCTGCATCTTCTCCCATGTTATCTTCTCCTTCCTCCATATTCACCACCTGTCCATCTCCTGTAGCATCAACCTGACCACCTGCCTTTACTCCCGGGTTTCTTTGACTGTTGCCGCTTGAGTCCGTCTCCCCATTGGTCCCATCAGTTGCTATTTTTTCATCGTCTTCATCCTCCTCCTCTTTCATCTCTTCCCCGAGTGTAAAGTCTTTTAAAATAATTTTAAAAACAAAAATATTGAATTAGCTACAAGACAAAACCAGTTAATGCCGAGTAGTGAATAAATGTCCATAATAAATTATATCCATCTATTATCCTCTGCTTGATCTTAGCAGTAGGATTCACCATGCCCATCCAGGGGAGGATTCCAGGCGCTGGGCAGATACACCCAGAACAGGGTGCCAGTTGATTTTTGAGCGCACACTCACACAGTGTATTGGGCAATTTAGAAAGGGGCAATTCCCCTTGAATCCATGTTTTTGGACTGTTGGAGGAACCAGAGAACCCGGAGGAAACCCACGTGGACAAGAGAAGTGGCCGGGGTTCCCTATGCTCATCCAAGGGAGAATGATTATAGACACAGACTATAGGGGCAAATTACAGCAGCCATTTCACCCTAAATCAATGTTTTTGAACTGTGGGAAGAAACTGGAGAACCCGGAGGAAACCTACATGGACATGGGGAAAACATGGAAACACCATCCAGATTGGAATTGGAACCGGGGATCCCCAGTGCTGAGAGGCAAACGTGCTACACAATAAGCCACAGTGCCGCCGCTATGGTTCATTATTTTAAAGGAATTAAAAAAACATATAAATATACAACGGGTGAAATAAGTATTAAACACGTCACCATTTTTCTCAGTCAATATATTTCTAGAGGTGCTATTGACGTGAAATTTTCATGAAATTTGAAAGTAATCCATACATACAAAGAAATCAAACCATAGATGTCCAGAAATTAAATTATGTGTAATTATGTGAAATGGCAC
>JAOUQT010343458.1:0-12747 GCA_025769995.1 Xyliphius kryptos | reverse complement strand
ATTACGTATTATATCATAATTATGATTCAAATGTACAATATTATATTGATATAATAATCTCTACCAGGGTGTTACGGTGGCTTAGTGGTTAGCACGTTCTCCTCTCAGCGCTGGGAATTCTCGGTTTGAATCCCGATCTAGTTGGAGTTTCCATGTCCTCCCCGTGTCCGTGTGGGTTTCCTCTGGGTTCTCCAATTTCCTCCCACAGTCCAAAAACATGGATTCAAGGTAAATTGAATGCTCTAAATTGCCCCTATATTGTGTGTGTGTGTTAGTGAGTGTGTGCCCAGCAATCGATTGGCGCCCTGTCCTGGGTGTATTTGCCCAGCGCCCGATATGTTCTCCCCTGAATGGGCATGGGGAACCTTCTGCAACCCTTGTAGAGGAACAAGCAAAAGATAATGAATGAATAATCTTTACCTTACATAACCCAACAGTGCAATAGATTTAAATTAAAAATTAGATATAAAAGAAGAAACTTTGAGAGTACCAAGTATTCTAATTCTGATACATAATCACAGAACCTCACCATCAACCTCACCTCACATATTAAATATTGTATTTTAAATAAATCGCAATAAAAAGGGAGCTGCACTGACCGTGGTTTTTCCGTGCCATTCTCAGCGCCTGTAGAGAGGTATGAGGACTGATCTCAAGCTGGCACACCAGCACTTTGGCCATTGCCAGGGCAGGGAGCGCCCGCTGCAGCTCCTCTTCACCCAGCAGCATGTTGGCACCTGCCACGATCACAATGGCATTCTCACCTGCAAGCACAAGCACGTATATTACACTGTTTACATTGTCACCCATATCAGATTCAGGGCTACGAGGGCCCCGGGGCCTGTCCCGGTAACACTCAAGTGGAAATCGGAACGCTTCAGAGCATCATATACACAAATGACCTCAGACCTGCGCAGAAATCAGCGCTGACCCATTAACTAAAGTGTTAATTGTTTTCTAAATGAATCAAATAGTTGTTTGTCTCATTAAATGATAAAAAACTTAACGTAACATCATCAAACATCTTATTTAGTCCAATTGCCTTGTGCTGGGTAATAAAATAAATCACGCATGGTGACGTGTCTGCAGGTCAACTGTACTATATAAAGCGCTCTATATAAAGTAAATGAGTGTTGCGTGTGTCTTAACGAGTGTTTCAGTGACTCACTGTATAAACTATAGAAAGTGGCAGCTCTAAATACAACAAAGCGGCTGGTGGTAATGGTTTAAGGACCTATGAAGAGCACCAAGTTCCACTTCATGAATAAAACTGCGGTTTAGTTCCTGCAGATTTGTGTGAGTTATCAGATTTACCATATTCATAACTCCTCTTAGTACCAATGTGTACCGACTGATTCCAAAGGCTCGTATACAAGCAAAACATTGAGTCAGCTGTGAGTGATTTTTGCACAGGATGCTGGACACGCCGGTGTCTGCAGGTTGTTATGGTGATTATGACGTCGGTGTAGATCTCCGGTGAAGTCAGAACCTCTAATAAAGCTGCGATTAGTGACATTTACGCAGCGGCAGACCGGCTGTGTTGTTCACTCCCCCCCCCTTCCCCCCGGCAGAGCTAAATAAACCCGCCGGCTATATTTCCCACTGTGTGGGCGAGAGCCTGCATGACCCCCGGTGGAGAGGTGCTCTCGAATGGCATCTGAGCTTCGTTAAGTGTGCACTTGTTCTTTTACAGATTGTGTAAACATGGACGCACAGATCCTCCGCCCCACCTGCATCGTTCACGATGATGGAGGCTGCTCCAGTCATGGCATCGGCTGTCTGCTCCACGAACGCTGCAGAGGACAGAGAGAGAGGAGACGTTAGATAAACAGAAAAGAGAGAACGGTCCTGGATCCTTCAGCTGAAACCGTACAGCACGGGTTCCTATGGTTACCAGGTTCATTACTGAGGAACAGAATGTAAAGCAATGTTATGTAACAACATTAATAAAGCAACGCTGCGTACATGACAGAGCTGCTGAAGGAGCGGTGATTACCTGTACTGACCCCGTTCTCTTTAAAGTTCTGAATATAGTTGTTCCCAAAAAAATCTGTTCCCACCTGTTTAAGAAAAACAAAAACCAAAATGAATATACATTATATACAGAGTGAGGAAAGCATCAGGTGATGTAGCCCATCCACCTAAAGGTGGGACATTAGAAAGTTCACCTTCTGTCTGTTCCGACACGTTTACTGACCTTCTGTTGAATTTTATTATCTGCAAAACTGACAGAAGGCAAGACTGAGGACTTTTCTCAGTTTCTTAAAGACTAAGCACCGCAGTCAGGCCCCTATAGCACCCGCCTGATTTTGTTTTCTTTTTGTGTTTATTTTGTGCTTATTCCTGATTCTATTTGTGCCTCTTATTTTGTTCATTGTTTCCGGTTCCTCGTTGGTTCTTTTGGTTTCTATTTAATCCAGCATCTCTCTCTCTCCTCGGCGTGAGAGCCTCAACTATACTTCCAGTGCTTTGCGTTTGTTCTCTGTATTACTAATGTTGTGGAAGTATATTAAATGCCTGTTTCTGATACCTGTTGCTTGTTGCCTGGTGTTTTTCATGACACTTACCTTGGACCTGGATCGAGTGTGACAACCACCTTATATAAAATTGTAAAATACATACAATACCACTGAAAAGTTTGGGATCGCAGTGAAATGTTCTTGTTTCCAATAAAAACACACTTAAGATTGCGAAATAAAGCAAACAAACAGGACATGCAGACAGTGTCAGAGTAAGAAATATTGACTTCATGCCTTGTCCACACGTAGCCGGATATCTGAAAAAACAAATACATTTTTATGCGTTTTGGGCTTCTATCCACATGAAAACGTAGTTTTACGCCAAAAATGATTATAATTGAAAAAACTACGGCAAAGTGGAGATTTTTTAACACGTTTTTTGTGTATGCATGTGTACTTGTAAAAACGGCGTCTTGCTCTCTTAAACCTCACCGTTTGCAACAAATAATATAGCAGAGATGTGCTGCTTCTTACATTCATTCAGACGATTTTTGGTTCTTTTGGTTCGCGGTTCTAAAATTAGCGCTCCGAATTCTGATGACTGTCTCAGTGCTTTGCTGCTCTCTGATGCAGACTCTGCCTTGGACTCAAAAATAAACAGCTGAATGTTGTAATTAAGGACAGTCTCCCCCACAGTCACTGCAGATTCATCCTCTTCATCTATATAAATTCAGTCCAAGTTCGTCATCCTTGGCATTTCATAGCTGCGTTATTCAATGTATGCCACCAGTGACATCACGCAGTAACTTCCTGGTGACCTCAGTCTTCAGTTTATTAAAGAAAACTAAATATACTTTTTGAATTTTATATTCACATTTTAGAAGCTAAAAGACTGTGAGCTCTTCAGGGCGCTCAATTAGCCTTTAAAGCTAATGCTCTTAAATTTACTTTGCATGCATATGTATGTTTAAATGTGCTTTTAAAGTCTATTTTTCAAAACTAAATTTGTTTGATTTGTATTCAATAAAACTGTAAAACGTACAGACCTGAACATTTCAGAAAATCGAATCATACCTGGTGCCTACGGTGTGAAACCCCAGTGGTTCAGAATGTTTACTGACATTGTAAGAACTCGGTTTGTAATCAGTGTATAGAGATGGTTTGGCTCTCATGGCTAAACTAAGCCTTGCTTTTCACAAGTGTAAAACCGTTGAATAAATTCAATGTTCACTGCTAAATTCAGCGCTGCCTTTTCTGCCCAAACGCCTCCTCAACAGCAGCGGTCCTGTAAACCGCCTCAGCCCGGTCCTCTCTCTGAGACGTTCATGGCGGAGGTAAAGGGTGGAGGGTGTCTCTCTCTCTCTCTACCCACCGGGCCTCCTTTCATCCCGCACTGTTAAAGACGTGCCAGCGCTGCGCTTTCCCTCTACCTGGCCCAACTCTCTTTGAAGTGTGGAAGAGCAGGGTGCTCTATTTTTGCCGCGTGAATGCATTTCTGTATCGACCGCTCTCTTTGTACTGCTGGATGTAGATCTTTATTACAGGCGCTCGCAAATGCAGCACTCGATAAAGCCAAAGGAGTGAAAGAAAAGATTGAGCATGTAGGAAAGTAAACACAGGGTGTACCTTGCACACCATGGCGGTTTTAGCTCCCAGTCGTGCAGACTGAACACACTGGTTGGCGCCCTTGCCGCCGAAACCGATGAAAAACCTGTGTCCGTGTATCGTCTCGCCGGCTTTAGGCAGACGAGGGGCCTGGCTGAGAAACACAGACAGATCGTCTTAATTAAGATGAACTAAAATCATCATAAACAAACCTGTAAAGTACAACATTTTACACTATATACATTATATAGTACATGTGTGCCCACACTTTTGAGGCCTGAGATCTACTTTTTCCATTGAACAGGACATCATGATCTACCAGGATTCATCTTTTGTCTAAAGCTTTAGTGTTTAACCCTTTTTACACACATCATAGTAAAATAGTGTTGTAGATATTACTACAACACAAGGCAATCCAACAAAAAAAACACTATTATTGTGCTTAATCACTGTTGCACTGACTGATGTCAGCCAGGTGGGAGGAATATGCACAGTAGGGTTTACAAATTATTGTACAATAACCTGTATTTTAATAGCTGTCACAAGCGATACTTTCCAAGAAGTAACAACAGCAGAGAATAACTACAAGCTGGGACCATGAACTAATATCTGAAGAATTAAACAATGAAAACTCACAGTTTCATAGCAAAAATGATGAATAAATAAAAAATCACCTGCAGGGGGAGAAAAGGCTAATACTACCCGTTCTATAAGCTGCAATAGCGGAATAGCTGTGGAAAGGTAGTTTGGAGGTTATATATTTCAGTAAGAGTGAGGTCTGGGGCGATTAAAAATCTGAAATGTATATGTGGAATGAATATAGTGTGAGTTGCGACTACGGCATCCACGCGCTTGCTTTCTTACGGGAATTTATCAGTATGTTTTCCAAAGACACCATAAGGAATGATGAAGCCGAGTTTCAGCTTTGTAGCTACTCGCCAAGACCTCAATGCATCCGAGGTGTTGCGTTCGATGGCAATAGGGATGAAACAATCAAACGTAGGAAAGTGAGCACCTGTTAAGTTTTTCCACAGACATGGTAGGGAATCACGGTGCCAAGTTTCAGCCTTGTAGGAACTCGGGAAGTGGAAGAATTAGTGAGGAGACAGTCAGGGCTTTGGCGTTTATAGGTATATATACTAAAATATAATAATAATTAAAATGATGATCACAATTGAATAGAATAACAATAATAATAATAATAACAATGTTGCTGTCTAAATTCGATTGTGGTAGAAATAAACTGAATTAATTTATAACTGAAATAAAAAGAAGTGGGGAATGATAAGGATATTTAAAAGCTGCATTAATATCCTTTTAAACACGTCTGGTGTCTCTCCGGGGATCTGCGTGGCTCTCTTTGGACGGTTGGTTAACCAGCCTGTAACATGATTCAGGTTGTAAAGATGTGCACTATGTAGTGTTCATTCACAAACGAGGTGAGTGAGGATATTTACTGGAAGTGAGAAACATTCTCATAGCTGTTTATGAGAGAAAACATGTCCACAGGACTGAACCTCACATTAAAGTCACTGTTGCGGTGCTGGACATGACTGGCAGCGGCCACGGCCTTTCTCACCCAACCAGAACCAGCAGCCGTTACTCTGCTACTCAGGCTGCGGGAGCCGAAGAGAAAAAAAAAAACGTCTCGACTACACAAAAAAAGGTTATGGCCTGGCCTCTGTCCAAGTGGCAGCGGGTCTGTGTTTGATGGTGGAAGCGTGCCGATGAACTTGTTTTCGTCTGCAGGCTTTTACAGCATGTTCCGTTTACGATGTGTAGGGACTTTACAGGAAGATTGTTTAGATTCAAAACAGCTTCGATTTCCAGTAATCTGATGATGAACTGTGATCTGACATCGCCATTTCTGAGGATGTTTTTCACTGAAAGATGCTAACTGGGTTTGTTGGTGGAACTCGAAAAGAACATCTGCCTCAGGACCACAGGACGTTTTAAACAGCGGGTCGGTGGATTTACTCTGAACAAACCAAAGACTGTCACAACGTCATTTCCTCTGAGTCTGTACGTTGCTTTCATTACACACAGCTTCCTCTGATTCAGAGACGCTACGATCCCTGAAAAGACAGACAGACTGACATCCATACACAGACACACAGACAGGTAGAAAGACTGAGATGTACAGGCAGATAAGCAGACAGACCGGTAGGTAAGGAGAACAAAAGAATGAGATAAAAAGATATATACACATGCAGACAGACAGACACACAGACAAGCCGTGAGATACAGCATAATAGACAAACAGATATACAAACAGACAGACATACAGATAAAAAAAATAGAACGATATATAAGCAGAGAGACAGACAGATGAGCAGACAGATACACATAAAGATAAACAAATAAACAGCTATATAAGCAGGCAGACAGATATACAAACAGACAGGTAGATTAGCAAATGGATAGCTATATAAGAAGACAGACAGATAGACATATAGATAAGTAAACAGACAGCTATATATACACAGATAAGCAGGCAGACAGGTAGATAAGGAAAAAGATAGCTATATAAGAAGACAGACAAAAACATAACCAGGCAGACAGTAAGACAGATAAACATGGATAGTCAGAGAGTGAGACAAAGCGATAAGAAAACAAACAAATACATAAGAAGACAGACAGATGAGCGGACAGACAGATAACAGATAAGCCGAATGTGAAGTGCACAGACAGACAGGTTGTATATTTCTGACCCTCAGATAAAGAGGTTTAAAGTTCAGCGTTGGAGTCGCAGTAGAAACATGCAGTGAGACAGAATTCTGGTTTATATGAGACTCGGCTCAGGTGCTGACACACAGCGATGCAGACGTTCCCACAGACAGACCGCTGCCATCAGACAGGAGAAACCTGTTGATACTGAAGCCCATGGCTGACAGACACATACGGATGCGTTAGGGCTTGTAATCTGATAGAGCGCTGAACCTGATGAAGGCTGAGTCAGCGTCTGGACTCAGGTGAGTGTGTGGTACTGACCACACCCGTTCTCAACGCTCACAGCACTGTCTGACAGATCAGTCACATGACCCCGTAGTGACTTTAAGTCAAAACGCAACTGATGTGTGGTGACGTGGGCTACGCAGTGGGCTGCCACTGACCTCCTGTTTCTCTGTTCACATGCCCCCCTCCCCCCCCACTTTACATCTTACCCCACGAGCAAAGATGGAAGAACTGCTGAGCTCAGCAGGTCAAGTCCTAAAGCACGCCTGCATGATGGAACCTGGGCTTCAAGAGGTGGCAGTGTAATGGAGCTGCTCAGATGATCAGTAGGTGGCACCCTTTGGCTTTGGCACGGCCCTGCGCCTGTCTCACCGGCACCCAGCCGCCGCACACCCACGCACACCGCGGCCAGAGAGAAAAGTGGATTTCACACTTCAAAGTCATGCATGGCACTTTGATTGGCTGGGCGTATCTCCAGTACTCGTTTTAAAAAATGCGAGAAAGAAAACAAACTTTGCTGTCTCGCTGTTTAATTGATGTACTGTCTGGTTTTCAAAGACCAAAGCTGGCGGTTGAATATTTGGAAGTTGACACAGAATCTTAAAGGAAATAGAAAGAAAGCAGCACTGGGCTGTGGATAAGAGACAGTAAACATTCTATACACAGAAGTATGTGGACCCCCCCTGGCCCTCACACAGGAGCATACCATTCTGAAACCAGGGCTGTGAAGAGAACGCTTTAAGAGCCTTCAATCTGTGTGTGTGTGTTTATTCTGTCAGCATCTGTGAGATCAGGCATTGGCATTCTAATTCATTTCTATTATGTCGCTGCCCTGCTGTGTACTGAAGCTTGTAAAAATAATGAAATAAATTAAATAAAGCAACCAATTCACCGTGATGAGTAAACAATACGGCATGTCAACAAAATGAAACACAATTAATCTGGGTTTCTAGTGTCTATAATCTGGGGTATGAAGGATGAGAATATACACCATCATTATACATCATCATCGTCATTATTCCAGCTGGTGTGATAAACAACACAATGACCACCAGGGATGAGACAATTAATCATGATTAAAAACACTACAACTATTTTATCGTGAGAGCGCCTCGACATCGTCATCACGAGTTCCAAATGGAACATCCGTATTCTGCTGGTAGTCGGAACCGTAGACCAAGTGGTTCAACTCGCACAGGACAAAAATGAATTTTTTGCGCACGTACACTACAGCTAACAAGTATAGCATCACTTGCAAATTTCCCTCTTTTTGAAAGAAAAACAGAATGTCGTGCAATTTACAAACAATATTGTCCATTTCACAATTAATGTAAGTGTATCTGATGATTTTAAAGAATAAAAATGTTTGTATTAAAGCCTGTTTTTGTACAGAGGTTTATTTTGCATACAGTCCTATTATCAGCTATTCTCAGTCCTCTGCGTCTCAGTCCTTCTGGTACGGTCACCAGTCCAAGTTAAAGATGTTATTGGGCTGATTGGTTGTAAGGACACTCTCAATTGTGATGCACAGCTGCAAAATGTTACACTAATAAGTGAGAATAAAAGAGAGCACAACATTCTAGGTTAGTTTAGTATCTGAAGTATCTTAAGCTGGACTTCATGACAAAACTGCCACGAAAAAGCCGTACCTCACACTGACCCATCACAGTCTTTTCTTTTTATTGGTCAGTGTGAGGCACGGCTTTTTCTTGGCAATTCTGTCATGAAGTCCAGCTTCCTGAAGTCTCCTTTTGACCGTTGATGCTGACACCGGTGTTTGACGGGTTCCATTTAGTGTAGCTGTCAGTTGACCGCCTATAAGGCGTCTTTCTCTCAAACTGCACACTCTAAGATATTTATCTTCTTAAAATCAAACAAAAGTGAACATTCCTAAAGATTATAGGATATAACTTTTCATGTACAGTATATCAGCCTCATTGGCCACACCTTGTTGTAAAATGTATGTCCCCAACCACCCACCCTGTGTGTTGTCCGTTCCTCTAAACCTCTGACACAACGTCCTTTAACAGACTTGTGCATCTGAATAAATTTCAGGACTCATAATTACAGTTAAAACGAACACAAAGAAGTGTGTTCAGTGTGTAACTTAGAAATGTGGACAGGATCTTTTAATTTCCTCTCACGCTGACAGACACAAAGCTCACCGTGGACTTGTGTGAACCTATAATAGCTTTTTTTTCACCAGCTTGTGCAGACTGCAAGACAACAATTACGGTTCTGTAGCAGAATGGAAACGGCACAGTGTTTTTGCTGCACTTCAGAATAATGCTTTAGGGATCGGCCAGCAGATGCGATCGTGCCAACCACAGAACAATGCCTGAAAGAAAAGCTATTTGAAAGCAGTTACACCCACAGCCCTGAAACTTGGCAGGGGAAAATAATAAAAAAATAAGTGTCTTTATAAACAAAGGAACCCTGGTGCACTTCCAATCAGCGATGCCAGAAGAGGAAAGGAACTGCAGCTGAGAAGCGATAAGAGCTGTGAACAATCAATGAATGAATTTTCCAGTTCCAGAACTGACTGGTTGTGTTGTCATGGTGGTGCGTGTGTTGTATTAAATGTTTATTTTAAATACATTTTTTGACATTCATATACATTTAATGAAACGTATTAAATCAGGTGGTTGACTAAGTCCCATTAAAACAGGTTAAATAACCCCTATAATTGAGACTGTATCATTTTATCTACTGAGGAAAAAGTTTGGGGAAGGCCATTTTGTTTTGGATCTGTAAGATCTGACCGATCCTCAGACAACCATGACCTTAATCTCATCAAACACCTTTGAAATGAAGAAGAACAGAGTCCTAGCAGGCGAAATGACCATCAACCATCAGGATTTATGGTGCCAGACAGCCTGGTTCATATGTGAAGAGTACGCACGTTTTACATTATCTAACGTTACTCAGATTGATGCGGTTGAGCAATAAGGAAGAAAATATGCAGCGGCCGGCAGCTCCGCAGACGGAAAATACTGATTTAATGATTTTTTTTTTGGTCGTGTCTCTCTCCGTTCCATGAGGGCATGCAGCAGCAGGTGGATGGACCATGACTAGGAGACAGTTCAGAGTGGAAAAAGCTGAAGTGGGCAGCGCATGTGACTGGAGTGTGCTGATTCACACCTCTGAAACAATATTAATAACTCACACAGACAGAAGACACTTCCGCTATCCGCTCAAGAGGGGCTGCTTTTAGATTTTGACAAAGAGACCGTCCTGTCTCAGTTATTTTCTTAACGCTGCTCATCGAGTCACGAGCAGATGATCTGAACACTGTATGTGAGAGATATATTTAAACCTGACAAATAAACAGTTCTGCACAGGGATTCGGTGTTCTAAAGGGGTTCCTTTAGAGGGACCGATCAACAATTTTAATGAAATGTAAAAGTTTAAATGCATTAATAATGTCCATTTCCTGCATTTGGCTCAAAATAGCAAAAACCTGGATGACATTTACTAAAAAGTTTGAACCGTAGCAAACTCACCTGACAAGATCAGTCATACAGGAGCCGACCACCACAACATCTACTTCCTGAGACATGACCTAACACACACACACACACACACACATTATAATATAATAAACAATGTTTCAAAATTAAAAATTCATACATTCAAACGTTAAAATTTCACAGGACTTAGTTCTCTCAATTTTAAATCAAAGATGGTTCAGTAAAAATCAGATGCTCCAATTCATCTAAAAGCTGCTTAAGATACAATGCTTTGTATTTTTAATATTTAAGCTATTCATTCATCCATTATCCTCCGCTTATTCCTTTATAAGGGTCACAGGGCGGGTTCCCCATGCCCATCCAGGGGAGAACGTCTTGGGTGCTGGGCAGATACACTCAGGACAGGGCGCCAATCATTCACTGGGTAAACACTGACTCACAAACACACTATACAGGGCAATTTGGAGCATTCAATTAACCTTGAATCCATGTTTTTGGGAAGTGGGAGAAAACCGGAGAACCCGGAGGAAACCCACGCAGACACAGGGAGAACATGAAAACTCCACTCAGATTGGGATTCGAACCGGGAATCCCCAGTGCTGAGAGGCGAATGTGCTAACCACTAAGCCACCGTGCCGCCCCTCACTTAAACTAAGTTGGCATGTTCTCTCAGAATATGGTTTCCCTCTACCTTTCGCTTGAGTGTTTACTGGGATAGGCGCCAGCACCTTCCATGACCCTGATCATGATAAGTGCGTTAAAGAAAAGTAAACTAAAGCAAACCCTCTTAAACATTTCTGTATTTCTGAGCCTATTCGAAGTCAGCAGCACTGAATGCCTCTTCATCCTATCCTGTTTAAAAGCTTTTTAATAGGTCAGAAATAGGTTTGTATGAGCGGCGGTGTCTGGAGCAGCGCCTATTGCACCTGCGGTGATTATTTCATGACGTGATTGACAGCAGCTTAGAAAGTACTTCATTAATTCAATCCCCTGCGTGTGGGCCGCGCATGTGAATAGCGCTGCACTAATCTGCTCGGATCTCTGCAGCAGACCCCAGGCAGAGGCAAAGCTGAGCTGCTGGCTGCAGAACTGCTTACATTTTTTTTTCTCAAGAGATGCTCTGAGCAAACTGGACGCTTAACGAGATTAACTTCTTTGCAGCGTGACGCGTGAAGACATCTTTAATGTGCTAACATAAACCTGATTAGGAGTTGTGATTGATACAGACATTGATCCACTGGTACCAGCACAACACACACCGACACACCACCACCACGTCAGTGTCACTGCAGTACTGACAATCATCCACCTAAACAAACCTGAACCTATTAAAGTGGCCAGTGGGAGTACGTAGCGGACATTTCACATTTAAGTTGTATATTTTATTGTGTTGATGTTAACTGTTTTAATTAGAGAACTGATACAAGAGGACACGGCGTTATTTACATGATTAATACAGTACTGTCCTTTTTTATCATCATTGAATAATTAAATAATTTAAAAAAATAATAATTTGTTATACGTATCGTTTATTTATGACTGAGTGTTGAAGGAGATTAACCTGTGGGGTTTTTTTTTTTATTGTTGGTAAAAACCAAAATGTATGGAAATGTCTTATCATATTCAATTGTTGAATAATAAAAGTACAGTTCTGGAAATATATCTACTTTTAAAACAACAGAGGCTTTAATGAAGCTGTATATTAAGTTTTAGAGTAAAATCTATACAGCTGAAAAGTTACCTCAGCAGTGCTGCGCGAGCAAGTAACGACAGACTGACGGTGTTCTGAAAATTTGTCCTACCCTATAAAATTTTCCTACCGTGACGTACTCGTGACGTACGGTAGCACATTTTTATAGCTATATCTGTCGGATTTTCCTACCTTGTCGAAACATCCTACCACAGCGCATACGTATATTTAAATCCCCTTTTCGCGTTGCGAAAATAAAGTTTTGTAATAAAGTAAAAGTTACTTCATAGTAAGATATTTAAACCTTTAATACTGCAGGTAGGACGATTTTATAGGCGCATTTAAGTCATATTAACACACTAGAACCTTAAATACTGCAGGTAGGATGATTTTATAGGCGCATTTAAGTCATATTAACACACTAGAACTTTTAATACTGCAGGTAGGATGATTTTATAGGCGCATTTAAGTCATATTAACACACTAGAACCTTTAATACTGCAGGTAGGATGATTTTATAGGCGCATTTAAGTCATATTAACACACTAGAACCTTTAATACTGCAGGT
>JAOUQT010343449.1:0-12748 GCA_025769995.1 Xyliphius kryptos | reverse complement strand
GAGGAAACCTTAGTACCTAGAGTAAATCGGCACAAGCATGGGGAGAACATGCAAACAACATACAGAAACTTCTGTGACCCCGGGGATCAAACCCGGGTCCTTCTTGCTGTGAGGCAAGAAGAACAGCTCTACCCACTGTGGCACCGTGCCAACCAAAATTAAATTATTAGTTGTGAAATAAGAAAATGCAGAGACTAGGTATAATTGAAGGAAATTGTTGTACAAAGTGAGACTTACTAACGACCACAGTGAGACCCTTGCCCCACACCTTTTCTCAGTTTTGTTGATGATGTAGTGGCCGGTTGCTTTATGTCTCAGGGAGTCTTCATGTGTATGTTACCTTCTGGTTTCTGCTATGATTAGTCGGAGTCTTCAGCTGCTCTATTACAAAGATCATACCTTATCATATGGCTCTTCTGCCTCTTTTGTCCTCATATGCTTTGATCCTTACCCCATCGCCTAGATGTGCCTGACCCTCAATGAGCGTCCACTTCCTGAGCTCATGTCACTAACAAATTACTGGTTCTGGCTAAAAATGTGCATAAAGACATACGCTCACTGGCCACTTTATTAGGTACACCTATTCAATTGCTTATCAACACAAATATCTAATCAGCGAATCACATGGCCACACCTGGAGATTGCACACGACATGTGAAACGAAAGCACTACCCAGTGCGCCAGTCTGCCGCAACCTTGTTCAGAGCTTAAAAAAAGATTCTACTTTAGAACTGTTTCTGCTGAGAAGACAATTTGTTGTAGAGTCTAATAAACCTTACAGTATATAGCGTCTTTAAAAGTAAACTCTGAGGAACAATTTCTCCTTATAATGATTATTAATTTGCGTATTTGTGCAGCAATGAGAACCCCTTTGCTGCATTATGCATTAGAAGCTTGTTGATCAGTTATTATAGGATGTATCTCAATACAAGCTGCTTCTATTCTCGCCTACGGTTGTGTGACTCATGTCTAACAAATCGCTGTTCTGTTATGTTCGATAACTTTTATTTAAAGGCTTCATTCTGCTTCACTAATTTTACATTTATAGCGCATTTTACAATGGAGCTCAGTGGGTACCACGTGCTGCTGAATAAAGCCAGGAGTGTTAGTAAATGCGGATCAAATCTCTGGCTGCTGTGAATATCGCTGACTCTTATTGCAAAATTACTGAATTCCTGTGACTTCGTCATCTCTGTCGCTTGTGAAGTAAACGTAACGTTATGCATAAAAAGTTTGTCCATCAGTTATTAACACTAAAGACAGTATTTACGTTATAGAGTCTCAATAAAGCTGACTCTAATAACACTGATGACTTTGTGACTCTTGTCTAACCATATAGCTGTTATTTAATGAAATACTTTATTCTGTCATTCATTCATTCATTCATTTTCTATAAATGCTTAGGGCCACGTGGAAGCCAGTGCCCACCTGGCAACTGGCACGAGCGCAGGAGTGCGAGGGCAAGAACAACCCTAGTCAGGGTGACAATATATAATAGGGCATACACACACAATCAAACACACGTTCACACACTAATGGGCAATTTAAAGAAACCAATTAACATATCATGCATGTCTTTGGAATGCGGAATTAAGTCTGATAACCAGAGAAAGCCCGTGTGAACAAGGGGATAGATATCATGAATACAGAAATTTCTAGAGTTGTCCCAGCCGGGACTCGAACCAGGGATCTTCTTGCTGTGAGGCCACAGCACTATTCACTGTGCCTCCCTCATTGTGTCATACTACTGTATAATCATAATAAACATGCCAAGACTTTAGATTTTATAACCTACTCAAGCCAGGGCACATTTAACACATTTCTATACTGTATGTGTAATTATTTCCTGACGCGCCACAGGAAATTGCTATCAGGTGCTAAACGGATGCTTCAGACAGAATGTTAACTGCCAAAGTAATCAGGAACTTTCCATGAGACCACAGAGAGCTTTCATTCATTTTCCTCCGGTTAATCCACACAGGGTGGGGGCAACCGATGCCCATGACGCAACTATGAAAGGCAGAAATGGCACCAGACAGGGCGCCAGTGCATTGTAGGACACTCACACACTAAGGGCCACTTTAGAAACACCATTGTTCCTACCACGCATGTCTTTGGAATCGGAAAACGGAGTACCCGGAAAAAAACCCTCTCACTCTATTCTTAAAGAGCACAGATATTGTAGGGCACATCCTAACAACTGATGTGGCATTGTGATAGTAGCAGGACATATGAGGGTTAGTCAAAAATTATCTGCACTTAGAATTAATTATCTGGCTGTAGAATTAATTTTAATCAATTTTCTGAAACAAAAATACTTCGACGCAATCTGTTTTTCTGTGCATTTTCCTTACTGTCCCAACTTTTCTGAGTTGGTGTTGTGTTTTTTTAAAATGTTTTATTTAGGTAATCTTATTCCATATTTTATTCAGGGGAAGGATTGTGGAAAATCCCAGAAAGTAATATGAAAAATGATCACAGGTATTTTCTTGTGCTTCAGACATTTCATATGTATCCCAAGTTACAAGGGGGGGGGGGTTAGAGAAAGAGGTGGTGAGAGAAGGCATAGGGAAAGAAATATCACACATATTATTAGGTATGCTCCTTTCACACACTGTAACAGTTAGAGAAAATGTACACCGTGTGCAAAGTGCAGGGTCTTCGCTAACACTGTCCAGACTGCATAAGTAAAGCCAGTGCCAGAGGGTGAGGGACATAAAGCAGCAAGTCACTCAACCGTCAACAAACCTGAGTGGGAGTGGAGGGCCACAGGATCCAGAAACATGCAGGTTTTTAGACTACGGTTTTACATCTAGACCAGGGGTGTTCAAACCTTTTTGCAAAATGGTTGTGTGAACCATTATCATTGAATTATTACATATAATAAATGTAAACTTATTCAATGTCTTCTGCTTAATCCACTCAGGTCAACCAGTGGCCACCTGGCAAGTCTGGGAGCAAGGGCAAGAACAACCCGTGAGTCACACGCATACACACACGCCTTCACGCATGAAGAGCCACTTTACAGACACCAATTAACCTAACGCACATGTTTTTGTAAGGTAGGAGGAAACCGGAGCACCTGGAGAAAACCTCCACCAGCACGAAGAAAACATGTAAACTCCGTACAGAAATTTCGCAGATCGCCAAACCCAGGATCAAACCTGGGTCCTTCATGCTGTGATGCAACGGCACCATAAAATAGCCCATAAAACAATAAGTTATATGAAAATATGAATTCTCAGCAAAGAAAAGCTAAATATTACACAAGAAGCTTTCTACTGTGTAAATAAAAAATAATGACAGCTGCTGGGTTTTGCAAAGGATCAAGTATGACGGTCAAAGTCTCTAGAATTCTCCAAAGTATTCAGAATAACTATGCTTAGATTTTACTGGCGCCTTGTCTAGGATTGTTTGAAATACCATATTCCCCTCTTCCAGAAATATGAATATGACGTGTCCTAATTGTTACACTATGTTCATAACATGATTTTCAACAAATATAAATTTACGTCAGTAAAAATTGCTGTAAGATGTAAAAATTGGTGCATTATGGTTCCTACATGCATGCTTTACTTTTGGTTAATGAGACGATGCCAGATGAGTTTATCTTATAGTTGTCGCTCTTCATTAAAACACACTTGTGATCAGCGGGTCTGTTTTTGGCCAGGTGATTTCTCTCAGATTTGTCAAAGAAAGACCAACGTACAGTCTTCCATTCCATGCTTTACCGAACCCACACGGTCAATTAAATCTCCCTGTCGATATTTAGATCAACAAAGCCTGTCAGCATGGCGTCTCTATGAAAAGCGAACACAAAGCCGCTGTGGGATAGGGCTGTTCAGGAACTCATGCTGTGTGCCACCAGCTTTCAGCTTTTTCACCTATAAGTGTAATGTTCATCTTTCTTTGAGTGAGAATAGAAAATCAATGCTGGCTTCCTGCCCATCATATCCAGCAGTACCCCCCTCACTCTCTTGCTCCATTGTTCCCCAGAGAGCTCTATCATTCACTTTTTAACAAGTCTGTCGAATGCCAGTCTCTGGAATTTTTAAGAACATTTTCAGAGGCATCAGGAAATCAAAAGCCATTGAAAAGCAAAAAAGAACACGCATATACTCTGTATTTTTGGATCATGGTTCGAAATTGTTAGTGTAGATTACTGTATCTTTTTAACTTTATAAGGTAAAAGGTGTCACTTCAGATTTGTAATACTGCCACCTCCGAGCAACCTGGGTCTTTGTCTCTGCAAGACTTTTCTTCTAATACTATGGCTTCCTCCTACATTCCAAAGACATGCCTTAAGTTAACTGGTGTCCAAGAATTACTACAATAAAATTGCATCTTGACTAGAACTGGTACTCAAGGGATGCGAAGGGGCATCTCCATGTGACCCCACGATTGATGAAACATTGCTAAATTGACTTTTAGACTGGCAAAAGTGCCAGTAATCTATTGGCTACTGTAAAATCTCTGAACATCTTTATCAAAATTCCACTGGTGGCCATTGGAGAGATTGATAATGTAATTTATAAAGTTCCTTTGTGGTCCCCCTTCTTGCAATTCAATAAAATTGAGCTTTATTTATATAGTGTTTTTTACAACGGAACATTGTTGCCAGGCAGCATGAGGTTTATGTAAGAGATTTTATCCATATGATTCCACAATAAAATATGATTGTATGTTCTAACATGGCATATTGAAGAGCTCTGGAACACAAAGTCAAACTAGAAAGTTGATCCGTCTTCAAATCCTTTACGAAAGTCATATGGCGTGTTGTTAAAGGATATATATACTGTTCACGCTGACTATGTGATCGAAAATGTCGCGATCCTACCCCAGAGTGCACAAATCTACTCCACATCAAACTCATTCATCTATTGATGGATCTGTACAGGATTTTCTTAGTTGAATGAAAAAGATTGCTAGGCCATCGACATTTCTTTGTAGATTATTGTTTTGTGGTCAACTCAGAAATGACATTTGTGAAATGACATGAAAAAGAAATAGCTAAAAAAACAAGCTAAATCAGGACCTGATCTGGTGAAATCCAGTGATAGCACTACTCTGAAGAATACTATTTAGAAGTCTGGTACATTATTTGAAGTCAAATAAAGCAATGTATCAGTCACAGAAGTGTTAGATGTATTTTGACTCTCAGTGTCTGAAGCCAGGCTCTTTTCCAAACAAAAACCCTTTTGACATGTTCATGTGAACTTTGAAAAAAACAAGGAAAGTCCAATTCAATTCAATTTTATTTATAAAGCGCTTTTAACAATAAGCATTTTCCGTTTTATCCCAGATGATTTACCACGCCTAATTTGATCCAAAGGTGCAGTCTATTTGCTGGTTCCCAGAATAACAAATGATACAGAATGTAGTACTTTGTCTTATAAAGCATCATTACCAAGGGTACAGACATTTCTAATTTAAGTTCACACCCAGTTTCAATGTTTAATTATAGACTGAATAAGTATTTGTTTAATTAAGTCATTTTTGACCACCTATACATACCGAAATGCATTGAGTTGTGGACATGTGATTGGCTGATTAGATATTTGTGTTTACAAACAATTCAACATATACCTAATAAAGTGTCCGGTGAGTGTATGCAAATGTTTTTTGTTTCAATTGATATAATGGTTTAGTATAGATTATTAAACCGTTTAACATTGACACATAGCAACTGAGAGATAAATCTCAAGCTGCGACTGACCGTCCATTTAATAATAATAATAATACATTCAACATGTATAGAGCCTTTTTAATACACCCAAGTATAGTTTACAAAAATAGATGTGGTAAAGATGGATGGGGTAAACAAAGTTGGGTAGGGTGAAATATCCAAGGAAAAGTGGCAGCCGATTGCGCCAGCGTTCCCTCATTGGCAGGAAAGAAACCTGCCAGAACAAAACACACACTGTTAATTTGCAGTTTGTACATAGTGTGTAATTAACCATAATTACATGTAATTGTGTAACGGAACAAATGTAGTAATTGTTAACACATAGTTTAAAAGAGCAAACGCTGCTTAGATCTGTCTCACAAAGCTGAATTATACCTAATTATTTTGCGTCAACATTAAATAGGACATTTATTGATGGTTGTTGTCAGCAAGCAGCTTTATGAATAAAGGTTTTGTGTCTAGGAAGAGATTGCTAAAGAGCTCAATGTGAGCACACTAATGAGTAAGGTGGTAAAACTTTTTGAGACAGATTAATGAGGAAGAATTTTATTCTGAGATACAGAACTAGGTGCTATTAAGAATTTACATGAGAGTTCTGAACATTAGGTGGAGTTTAGTAAAAAACAGGATGACATTTCTGTTACGAAGGTATTGGTTGGAATTTTAGGCACCGGGGCACTTTCTCGGGACTAGCATGTGTAGCTCATAAGACAAAGAGAAACAATTGGGTTTGATCATCAGAATAGAGCAGTTTAAGAAATATGGAGAGTGTTTACAGATTACAGATTACAAAATCGAGCGACTCTCTATAGCTATAGCAGCATAATTTAAGAGAGATACAGAAGATAACAATGAATGCTCCCTGAGAAAACCACCTACTCCACAGTCAACAATCCTGAGTAAATGTGTGCGAAACTGGACGAGACAGCATCAAAACATCTTAGTTTACCATAGCCTTTAATGCCCATGAACCCTCCAGATCTGCGCATGTACCTAAGGGGAACGTGAACTATCAACATTATGTCTTACTTAACAAATACCTCTTGAGCCTAGACCTAAACAATGAGTCCCGGACATTATACTTAAGATTCAGCATATCTTCAAAGCAACCACTAATCGACAGTGTAATTGAATTTTGACTGTGTTTAGGGCTTTTGTTTGGTACATTGTGCTTTTCTATATATATATCATATAATTATCAAATCACATTGCCATAACTCAATGCATACTGGCATGTAGAGGTGGTCACAACAACTTGCTGAAATGTAAACCGAGCACCATAATGAGCAAGAAATTTGAATGACTTTGAACGTGACATGGTTGTTGGTGCCGGACGGGCTTGTGTGAATATTTCAGAAACTGCTGATCTACTGGGATTTTTATGCACAACCATCTCTAGGGTTTACAGATAATGGTCCAAAACAAAGAGAAAATTTCCAGAGAGCTGTAAATACCTTGTTGATTGTAAAATGTCAGAGGAGAATGGGCAGACTGGTTAGAGAAGGCAACAGTAACTCAACCATTTGTTACAACCATGACATGTAGAATACCATCTCTGTTGAAAGTATGAAAAGCAGAATTTAGGCAGTTCTGATGGCAAAGAGGGTTCCAACCTTTTACTAGCAAGGTGTATTCAAGTAGCCAGTAAGTGAATGAATGTACTTAGTATAGATTAGCTGAACAATATGAATTTTATTTAGTTTAATATAATTTGTTCTTTTCCTCGTTCTCTGAAGAATACAATTGCTAAATTCTTATAGGAATTATGAGGTACATGCAATATTCGAAATCTAACATGTTTAATCTGTTCCAGAGTGGAATTTTCTTCTGAGCATTGATTATTTTATGACCTCTGGCACATTGTTTTTCCATTAGACGAAACAGACGTGTTTTGTCTGATAAACTCAAAACACCTACGCATTCCATCCAAAATAAACCTGCCAAGATCTCGCATAAAACATCTGAATGCAAAATGCTACAAGCAATTTGCATATTTCTGCCCCTCAGATGGTGAAATCTCAGAAGATCTCACTGCTGAATAAACCCCATGGCTTTCTGTCGCATGGAGAGCACGGACAAATGATTATGTTCTTTCTGAATTATTCCATCGTTTGCATAAGTGGCATTCTTCCATTTTGTCAAGTACCCACATTAATTCTTGTGAGAGGAAAATAAATAGAACTGCATTGTAAAATGAGGCCACTGTATTATTTTTCTGGGTTGTGTATTGCCAGGTTGAGCGAATTGTTTTGGCTCAAAAATGCATGCAATATGCAAGATTTGGTGCTAGACGTTTGTGATCAGTGTTCTAGCAAAATGGAGCCAACATTTATATGTGGATTGTTATGCTATTTTTATAATGGTTAATAAATTACGAGTTAAGATGCATTCCAGATAAAAAAAAACATATTGTATCTGTGTTAGTTTTAATAGAAGTTAGTCATGTGAGTACATGCTCTTCATTCTAGATGATATCTTCATGTTAATCCAGTTGTCCCCCATATCTTTCTTTCTCTATGTCCAACATTTTTCTATCACACTGTCCCCAACTCATCCTCCTCTCTATCACAGTATCCCCCTTTTTCTTGGCCTAACCCCCAATTCCTGCCCTCTTTATCTCTTGCCAAACTGAAAACCATGGCTAAATGTATAGGGTAGAGGGCTGGGGACTAAGAGAGTGCCGGTTCAAATCCCACTCTAGGCAAGTTGTGTCTGAAGTGCTGTTGAGCCTTCAATAGGGCAACACACAGGGTGTTCACACCTAGTTGGGTTAAATGCAGAGAATAATTTCACCCCAGGGATTAATAAAAGTAATCAAAATCTAATCACTTATGTCTCACTTTTACATTTTTATATGTCTTCTGTGTTCTATTATGTCCTATGCCATTATTGTTCCACAAAAGTTTTCTGCATGAATGTCCCCTGTGGGATAAGCTTTCCAATCTTATATCAGCTGTAAGGGCAGTTAGCCTACTGCAGGCTTTTGGAATGTTGGGAGAAAACCGGAGTACCTTGACAAAACCCACATAAGCCTTCATGCAAACGCCACACAAAAAGGACCCAGGATCAACCGAACCCACAATCAAACCCGGGTTCTTCTTGCTGTGAGGCGGCAACAGAACACACTTCGCCACCATGCAGCTTGCAAACCCCAATTTCAGAGTTCTTATTCCATGCCTCTTTATCATAAACAAATGTGACACACAGCCTAGAAAAATGCGTAATTAATGTATGAATTAATTTGTTTAAATATGTCTCTGTCACCAGACTGTTTAAACAGAGGAGGATAGACGAGGGTTTAAAATTTATTTCATGCAAATATTAAAGACTGAAAAAATGTAAATCCAGGGGGACCGTGGTTTAGTTTGGTGCTTTAGGGATGGTTAGGGGAGGAGGTTGGTAAAAGCTGTTTTTTATCTATTTTGGCATATTTTTTTATCAAAATGTACCATTTCAGTGTCTGTAACAGCTCTTCATCAACTGTGGAGGCGAAGGTCACCTAACAAACTGAAACGGAGGCATTATAAATGCACCACACACATACACTCTCTCTCTTTTTATTACTATAAATTATTCATGCAGCTAATTAATGCTCTGCCTACATTTACACTGAAAGATCACTGGATTAGGGATGCCTGGCAGCTCAAATAATGCTGATAAATTGCCCCAATTAGTTATATTGACTCTTATACAAGGTGTTGTTTGTCCGCTGTGTAACAGAAGGCAACATTTACCAGCTATTACTAAATGGAGTGACTTGAGCGAGGGTGCCATTGGTCTGTTCATGTACCCCTATATTACAAGTAAAGGAACCATCAACAAACATGTACATTGTCGATCAGAGGATTAAATGTCAGAGTAATAAGGTGAACTGGCGGCGCTGCTGCAAGGACGACTTGATAATCGTAATCATCAAAGCAGTAATCAAGGAATTAGTGTAGTGTTGTTGGTTATTTTATTCAACTATAACAGAATGACGCTTTATTACGTTACAGTAGACCTAGACATGGGCAGAGTGTAGTCCAGGGTGGCACGCAAAACACCCAAGAGATCTGATTAGCCACCCAGAATTCCACCCAGAATTTCATAGTATCTGGTTATTTACTTACTGAGAGAATTTGGCTCTCATTCCCAGTTGTTTATTTTTTCGTTCTACAATTTTTGTGTTGGGGCAGCACAATGGCTCTCACAAGTGCTCTCACCTCTAGCCCCGGGTGGGGCGACTGAGGAAATTTCTCTGTGGAGTTTCTCTTTGCATGTTCTCTCTGTGTTTGCGCTGGTTTTCTCCAGGTATTCCGGTTTTCTCCCGCATTCCAAGGACTTTAATTGGTGTCTCTAAATTGCCTGTTACTTTGTGAATGTGTGTGTGACTACGTGTGTTTGCGCTCTGTTATTGATTGGCGCCCTGTCTAGGGTTGTTCCTGCCTTTGCTCACAGAGATGCAGAGTGGTCACCAGCTGGCCCACTATCCTATGTGGATTAAGCAGAAAAGAAAAATATTCTTGTGTTCAAATAACGTTTGGATATCTAACTAAGAATATGTATTTTAATTAACTATATATTTTAAATAACTATAGGATGTTACTATATCTATTCTAGAGGAGTGTGTTTGTGAGTGTTTGTGAATGTGAGGGAGACATTGAGTCATGGCTTGTGTATTATACACTCACCAGCCACTTTATTTATTATTTATTATCACATGGCTGCAACTCAATGCATTTAGGCATGTAGAAGTGGTGAAGACAACTTGCTGAAGTGCAAACCGGGCATCAGAAAGTGACTTGGCAAGGTTGTTGGTGCCAGACAGTGCTGGTTTAAGTATTTCAGAAACTGCGAATCTAATAGAATGATCAGGCTCAAACTATCTCTAGGGTTTACCGAGAATAATCAGAAAAATAATAAATATTCAGTGAGCGGCAGTTGTGTCGTTGAAAATCCCTTGTTCATGTGAGAGGTCAGAGAAGAATGAAAGGGCAGATTGGTTTGAGAAGATAGAATGGGAACAGTAACTCAATTCTGAAGGCAAAAGTGAGTTCAACCTTTTACTAGCTAGGTGTACCTAATAAAGTGCCAAGAAAGAGTGTATGATATTGTATGTTTTTACTAAATACAAATTAAGCTAGTTTAAGGGTTTTTTGAACATTTGTGAGTGTGTATATTAAGTGTGTATATTAATTTGCACTATTTTACATTCTCCCCTGAGAGAACCCTCAAAGGTTTGTTCAATGTAATCGATTGCACATATGTTTGTCACGGTACATATGCCATTTTATTGGTTCAGATTGCGGCATCATAACTGAAGTTATAAAAAATATTCATGGCCGCTTTTAAGTGATTTAATTGCAGTAATAATCATTCATTCATTTCCTTCCTCTTAATCCACAAGGGGT
Source organism: Xyliphius kryptos (assembly GCA_025769995.1). Taxonomy (NCBI): domain Eukaryota; kingdom Metazoa; phylum Chordata; class Actinopteri; order Siluriformes; family Aspredinidae; genus Xyliphius; species Xyliphius kryptos. Next base: position 1,672 of record JAOUQT010343449.1, on the reverse strand, counting down.
CATAGGCCAGCCATAGCCCACCCGGGTGTAGGGGTAAGAATAACTCTAGAACGAGTGCCAATCTATTGTGGGGCATGTACACACAATAAAGGCCACTTTTAAAGAGATATCAATTTACCTAACTTGCATGTCTTTAGAATGCGGGAGGAAACCAAAGCACCAGGAAAAAATCCTGTTTAAATACAGAGAGAAAAAACTTCACACAGATATTTCTAGAGCCATCACACCAGAGGATCAAACCCAGGTCATCCACTGTGCCACCAGACCGCCATTATTATTATTTTTATTATGACAGTATTATTGCCTTATTGAGTAGAAAGTATACCGACTTTTGACTCGCACACAAAGTTCAGACCCTTGCTACTTGGCCAAAGCAACCATTTTGAACCATTTTTTTTATAAAATATATAAAATTTTTATAAATATGCTTGCTATTATCAATGGAGACAGAAGATTAAACTGACCATTACAATGTTTCTGTTCACCAAAACCCCATCATGCATTCTGTCTCAGTGGCTGGGTCCCATTTGCAGTAGATTGGATCTGTGTGCTGAGCAGTAAGGACATGGGGTTTCAGCTCCATTGAGCTGCTCGTTCAGAAATGAATGATGGCCTTCTGCCACAGAGAAAGTCTGGGCGTCTCTTCCTTTAATATACATATATATTCTGCTAAATAATTGATAGAAGAGAAGAAATATGTTCTGCACCCTATTATATTTTTTGTTGAAATGTTTTTCAATTAAATTTTATAATGTAACATTGTTACACAGCAGCTTTGGTGAAATGATAATTAGAATATAACCATGATTTTTTATCTTTTTGTCCATGATAGGCAAAATGGGTGAAGACAGTGGCAAGTAAAAACTCCTTGAGATAATATAAAGAAGAAACCGTAAAAGGAACCGGACTTGGAATGGAATCTCATCCGCAAGAGTAAACAGTGTGTAAGTCCATATAACCATCCTCAACAAGAACTGGTTATTACAAGTACCATGGGCTCCTACACGAAGTAGAGTTTCAGGGTGGATCAGTCAGGTGTATGAGAACAGGTCAGAATCAGTAGTCTTTTAGGAGTAGCATGTGTAGCTTGGCAAAAAAAGATTACGTATTAATCAACTTAATATAAAAGAGTATTCAGTACAGTACAGAATGGCTTACGATTCTGAATCATTACTTTCCAAAACAAAATGATATAAAAATTAAGTTGGGTATGGGGTTAGAATCAAATGCAGGTTTGCACAACAGCATGCTGTATATTTCAGGGAAGCTAAGAAGCGCAACAAATTGGAGTTGAAAATCAGCCAAGCCAAAAGTCTCTAGATAAACACCAGTAGAAAATATGGATTCCTAACAGTACAAATTTTGATTTGAGGGCGCATGGGAAGCAGTCGGGGGTGGGGTTGGGTGATGGGTGCCTTGCTCAACGGCCATTTAGCCATGACTTGCCTAGGGTGGGGATAGAACCAGCGATCTCTTACTCCCCAGCTTTCTACCCTATCCATTTAGCCACAGCTGATCTCCACAAGATGATACTTGGCACTGGAGATGCAGGCTGGAGATAAACATAAAAGAAGTGTGCGTGAGATCATGGGTGCAGCCATGTTGTTTTGGCATGGATCCATTTGTGCTCCCTGGTGTTACCATACGGTACTGTGGCTCTCATAACACATAG
>JAOUQT010343441.1:0-12748 GCA_025769995.1 Xyliphius kryptos | reverse complement strand
CTGGATCTGCCCCCTCTTACCTTCAGTCCATCTTTACTAAATACACTCCGACTCGTTCACTGCCCTCTAGTGATTAAGGTCTCCTGGTGACTCCAACCTCACTGTGGCGCTATTCTCACTCTGTATCCTTCACCACCACTGAATGGTGGAAGCATCTTCTGCACCCTGTTTGTAAGACGGAGTCACTCAGCAGTTTAAAAACCTTCTCAGGTACCACAGAGTATGGTTTCTCCATAACTACTGACGGTCTTGTTCTCTCATTTGTAAGTCACTTTATAGAAGAGCATCTACTAAATGTAAAGGTAATGTAAGTGTACTACACATCATATATAGACACATCCAAGCTTCATTGAGCCTCAGTGAACCACCGGGTCGCTCACATCCAGAGAATAGTACCGTGGGCCCTCACTGCTCCAGAGTGGCTATATAACGCCGTGATGTCATCATGTGTGCTGAGTCTGCACTGAGAGCCGCCAGCATTTCACACAGACTGTGGGAATGTAACACTGTGGTGTGTGTGTGTGTCTGTCTGTGTGTGTGTCTGTCTGTGTGTGTGTGTGTGTGATTGATAGAAAGGGAGTAATCAGGAATAGAGTTCTATATTCTATAAGAGAATCTTGTTATTTTCACCTGGTTCAGTTAATAATTACAAAGCTCTCTTATTAACTTGAACTTCATGGACAGAAGTATTAGGACACCTCTACAATACACATTTAGAAGCCTTTATGACGTCACACTCCAAGTTTTTTCCCTTTATAGAGCTATAACAGCTTTCAATCACACTGGAGGTCTTTCTACAACTTTTTGGAGACTGATCATTCAGTCAGAGAGCGTTTGTGAGTTCGGATTGAGATTGTTGTTGATTTGTTTCTGTTTGTAGTTTGTAGCCTTTTCGTTGTAGTTTTGGAACGGATTTATCATAATAATGAATACAGCTGAAAGTGATTTCGATTAATTTAATTTAATATAATAATCTTAGTTTCCCTTTTTTAATTAAGTCACTTTTGCAAGCGTGAGTTTATATAATAATTACATACCGATATTTGCTGTTTGTTTCCAAAATACATTAAAAGGTAAAAGGTACTTTGCGCGTCTGAAATCACTGTTCTCGTTTCCTAAAAACACCGAGTTACAGCGCTTCAAATAAAACCGCCGCACAGTAAACAGCAGGCACAAAATAGTCTTTGTCTCCCTCTAGTGGAGAATATTGTCCAGTGCAGCCTGACATACTTGTATTCAAGGTGTAGGAATTCTACCCAGTGATGGATTGGCGCCCTCTCCTGGGTCTATCTGCCCAGCGCCCGAGATGTTCTCCCCTGGATGGGCATAGGGAACAACACAACACACACACGCGCACACAAACACACTTAGTGAAGTGAGGCCACGTGCTAGAACTACTACAACAAATACATGGAGGTGTCTTCAAAGTAATGTTTGTTGGTGTGAACATATGTCATTGGAAATGTGTGTGTGTTTGTGTGTGTTTGTGTGTGTGTGTGTGTGTGTGTGCTGTAAAGATGATTGTGATATGAAAGAGAAGAACTGTGTGTGTTTCTCATACGAGGTCGACATTTAAACTAAAAGAAGATAATCTGAAAACAATAAAAAAGAGGTGTGTGCTTTTATTATAATATACACATTATATATTATCTGCTCCGGCCTCCCTCACTGTTTTGGCGCAGACGCTCCCCCTCCCTCCGCTCTCTGCACTCATTTCCAAGTGAAAACCGTGCAGCCGAAATTCGCTGCCGCCGCAGACTGCTTTGAGTTTCAGCTGCACATCCATGGCAAGGCGGCGGGTCTGGGTTTGCTTGGAAGTTTCTCCTGGACATTGTTCAGCACGACGTGTCGGTTGTGCGAGCCGTTCCTGATCGCCGTAAGTTTGTGGACGACGGAGGGCTGGCATGCGCCCGTCAGAAAACAGTGAGAGAAGAAGAAGCAGACAGACAGACGGACTGCGCTCCACATTTATAATAACGAGAGACAGATGGTTAATGTTTCAATCTCACAGCAAGAACGTCCAGGATTCCATTCCCATGTCGGGTCAACAAGGTTCTTATTGTGTGGATTAAAAAACATACAATATTTGTTTGAATAGTTTGACATTTTAAACAAAAATGAAAGTGTGCAAAGTGTAATGCAACTTTAAAATAAGTCTGAGCATCTAATTCACATTTAACAAAGTTCACTTTATAACTGCAAGAAGAAAAGTTGATGTTGTATTCCTGATAAAGACGCTTGATGGCGCTGCAGGTCTAATTTGACATAGAACCCTACCGTCTCACTGTGTCAGCATACAGAATAAAGACAGACTGCAATACACAATGCATACATCTAAAACTATATAATCTCTAATAAACAGTGGTTGCCATGACCACTTCCAACCCCCCCCCCCCAACGACTGTAATGAATCTGAGTTTGGTTCTGTAGCTGTAGCTAAAATCACCCCCAGGTTTGAAATGGGAGTTGTCCACATACTTTAAGTTGGTGAATGGTGGATGAAGAGCATGTTTAAGGCAGAGGGTTTATCTGACATGATGGGGATTACCGACGGCAGTTTGGGAGCTTGCATCAGACAGAGCTGGGTCATTAGATCACAGGTGATGTGACAGTCACGACGAGATCGCTGAGGAAATACCACCTTCTTCTTCTGAAAGTTGCCTGCGGTGAGACGTTATTGCCACTGGTTCTTTATCCAACTCCCCAAGGGCCCAATTAGTGCCATCTCCACTAGACTTTCTTTCTGTGCTCTGTAGTCGAACGCCAACGAGAGTCTCGTTCATTAGGAAGTCAGTCAGGAACTTCTCAAGATGAAGGAGAACATTAGCAGCAGACTCGCACGGGGCTGTCTGAAAACTCGCAAAAAATACCATCAATAAAACTTCAATAACGAGGAACCAGACTGCTGGGATAGGCATCATACACTGTAATCACAGAGGTTTGTGTTCACCTGAGCAGCAGACCCACATCCTGAAGATCCAGCAGGACAGTGGACAATGACCTCTTCTCCTCTTCTGCTCAGATGCCTCACTGACAAATGTGGTTGGATGAAGGACCGTCATCTCAAATTACGTTTTGCAAAAACAGAGCTTCTCATTATTCCAGCTAAACCCTCAATTTATCATGACCTTCCAATCTCTAGAACCTCCACAATGTCTCCAACCGACTCGGTCCAGAACCTCCACAATGTCTCCAACCGACTCGGTCCAGAACTTCCACAATCTCTCCAACCGACTCAGTCCAGAACCTCCACAATCTCTCCAACTGACTCGGTCCAGAACTTCCACAATCTCTCCAACCGACTCAGTCCAGAACCTCCACAATCTCTCCAACCGACTCGGTCCAGAACCTCCTCGATCTCTCCGACCGACTCGGTCCAGAACCTCCACAATGTCTCCAACCAACTCGGTCCAGAACCTCCACAATGTCTCCAACCGACTCAGTCCAGAACCTCCACAATCTCTCCAACCGACTCAATCCAGAACCTCCTTGATCTCTCCAACCAACTTGGTCCAGAACCTCCACAATCTCTCCAACCGACTCAGTCCAGAACCTCCTCGATCTCTCCGACCGACTCGGTCCAGAACCTCCACAATCTCTAAAACTGACTCAATCCAGAACATCCTCAATCTCTCCGATTGACTTGGTCCAAAGAAACAAGAAACAAGAGTTAAAAAGTCAAGTGAAACTACAAAGTGTGGGTGTCCAAACTTTTTGCAAAGTGGAGATTCCCGGGTGCCAATAGTTCCTTCTGACATTTTTTCACCACAAAAAATTCACCTTGAATCCATGTTTTTGGACTGTGGAAGGAAACCAAAGAACCCGGAGAAAACCCATGCGGGCACGGGGAGGACATGGAAACCCCACCCAGATTGGGATTCGAAATGGGAATCCCCAACGCTCCTTGATTGAATATGATTTATTAATTTGGACAAAGCTAGCGAGCCATAAATAGCACACTATAAACTCGACCATGAGAAGGTTCAGCTACGACCTTTAAAGCACCCACACCGGTTTGTTTAAGCTTTAATCAAACACAGTAATGTTGTTTAAAAGCCCACATTTTATGAAACGGTAACACCGCGTATATATGCAAACAAAAACCTGATGCTCTGAATGAGGTTCCGTTTTTTATTGCTGCCTCCAGGTAACTTCTGGAGGACTCGTCATGATGTTGCTCTTAATGAGCTCTTAAACCACTTATTGTGTGGGTTTACATCTTCTCCAGCAAACGTGTGCTGCTGTTACCGTGTGCCTTAAAGGAAACATTGACCGGTAGGTTAGGGTGAGGTTGGGGTTACGTTGAGGTTGGGGTCAGTGAGGGTTGATCGATTCAACGAAATCCTGCAAATACAGAAAGCAAACCTTACAGCGTCTGTTAAACAAAGAGCGTAATTCAAACCTCTACAGCAGAGTAATGATCCAGATAACACCTTAAAAATCCACAATTGATTACCCTGAGAGGTGGACGCTAAAGGTTTAGTCATGACCCTCACAGTCCAATAATCTGACGATCAATGGAATCTCACAGAACCGACCGACTTCATCTATAAAAACTTCCCAAACAGAAACATTTAGACTCTTGGAGGCAACTAATAGTTTTTGCACGCTGTAATACCTCCCAACGGTGGTGTTTACGAAGGACTGACCAACCGGGGTGTCATACTTTAGCTACTGGCCTCATTCTTTTTTTGTTATTAAGAAACTGTAAAAAGTAATTCTTCTAAAAATATTAAAGAAATACATCAACCTCGCGGTCGTGCAATGGTTTGTCTGCTGTGGTATACTGTATATATATATATCTGCTTATCAATATATACACTGTACATTACATCAGCTTAATATTGCATCCAACGTCACTTATATACGGTACAAGCCAAAAGTTTGGACACACCTTCTCATTCAATGGGTTTTCTGTATTATCAGGACTATTTACATTGTGCATTTTTATTGAAGGCTTCAAAACTATGAATGAACACATAAAGAGTAATTATAATAATGAACCCTTATAGACACACCTGAAAACCATGTGCAAAGCAGTAATCAGAGCAAAGGGGGCTATTTTGAAGACACTAGAATATAAAACCTGTTTTCAGTTATTTCACCTTTTTTGGTTAAGTACAGAACTCCTCATGGGTTCATTCGGAGTTTTGATGCCTTCGGTGAGAATCTACGATGTAAATAGTCGTGAAAATACAGAAAACCCATTGAATGAGAAGGTGTGTCCAAACTTTTGGCCCGTACTGTAGATCTATACCTCTAAACGCCAAATCCCTCGCTGACTCCTCACTAACTCTCCCACTTCCCAAGTTCCTACAAGGCTGAACCTTGGAACCATGATTACCACATATGGCGTAACCTTTGTTCGCCAACATTGGGTTACCGTCAGAGACGCTAGCTGTTGTTTTAAGTCACGGAAGCATAATTATACAGTCTGCTGGCGACAAGAATACTTCTGGGGTTTATGACAGCAACAGAAACAGGACCTGTGACGTTATTCTGGGGAAGGGACAATTATGCGGCGTATGCTACGCTGCAGGTCGGCAAGAGTTTTTGAAAAGCTCACATTTTATTCAACCGTAACTCTGTGTTTTATAAAAAAAATCCTAAATTGGATAGTTCTTTCGATATCGCTATCGAACGCAAGATCCCACCAGGGTAACATTGGGGTCTTACTATGTACCCACAAGGCTGAAACATGGCACCGTGATTACCAACCATGTCTTTGGAAAACTTCTCGCTTTACTACGTTTGTTTGTTCGTTCGCTATCGCCATCAAACACAACACCTCGGATGGACTGGCGCTTGGCGAGTACCTACATATCTGAAACTTGGCTCCGTTGTTCCTTATGGTGTCCTTGGAAAACCTACAGATAAATTCCCGTAAGAAAGTCATACATTCCACATATACATTTTAGATGTTTAATCGCCCCAAACCCTCTCTCTATAATAATACCTTCATTTAAATATATAACCTCCAAATTCCATCACTCACTCAAACACAACCGCCTTTCAACTTTGACATTGTTATCAAGTTCTCCACTGGAGGGCAGCACCGATGCTCCGCTGGTGTATATATATATATATACTTTATAGTGCATTGGCTGCTCTACCACCAAGAATATTCAGCTCCACTCGCTGTACTCTGTATTAAACACATCCGCCTTAATGCTCCACCAACAAACAGAAATGGTTCGCGATGTTGTAATGGAGATTTGGCGTGTCCAGATCTACATCCTGGTGGAACTCTCTGTGGAACCCTCAGAACCCCTTCACCTCTGAGAGACCTGGAGTTGTTGGTAAAGGAGGAGTGCAGAGGTGCATGGTCATGTATAATCTGTACGCTGGGTATTTTGAGATTTATATTCAAACACAACCTCAGATTTCTATCCAGGACAGAGGTGGCTGAAGATCAGGGAGCAAATATCCAGAGAACATCTGCTCAATGTGTTGCAGGAGACCTGAGATTCCTTCCTCCATGCTATGGAATAAGAGACGCCTCCGGTGCCTGCTCATAAAGTAGAGCTGTTGCCAAACATTCGTGTAAGGTGGAGATGAAACAGGAGAGCGGGAACATCTGGAGAGCAGACTTTACCAGGTTAAGGTAAACACTGTCTCCTTTTATGGACGAGTGCAGAGGTGGACTTTCAAAATGCTCCAAGGGAGCTCAAACAGCTTGCTTCAATTTAGTTTGGAATCTACCTCTTACAGACCTTACGGGAACTTGGCTACACACACACACACACACACACACACACAGACACACACACACACACACACACAGACACACACGCACACATTTATAGAGACCTTACATAGACCTCCATTTATTTCCGGCTCGTTCTCGGTGTTATAGTTACCTATAGACGCCGTGTGGTGCAGCCACGTCACCATGGCACCACATCTCGCTTCATATCCTTCACCACTGGAGAGTGTTCAAACCAATCACACACACTCTCGGCCTAAAAAAAGTGATAAAGAGAAATGATTGGGAGTATGGAGCCTCCTGGTCCACGTTCGAGGTCCGAGGCAGACAGCAGAGCAGATGAATGACCTCTGATAGTTCCTTAGTCTTCCATCGGCTCAATCCGAGTCTGTCTGTCTCCATCACCATCTCCCCGTCTCGCTCACTTGGTACAGTTATCTCTCTCTGTCTGTCTCTCCATTCCTCCCTCGGCCCCCTGTCTCCCATTTCCTGCCTCCGTCTCCCTCACTCCCTGTCCTTATCTCCTCAGCTTGCTCTCCTTTATTGTTCTCACTCCAGTTTTTTTTAATTTTTATTAAACTTTACTTTGTTCTTCTTTATTGTTGTCGCACGGAGAATCTTTCATGTTTTGGGGACACACTGATTGGCCTTGTTCTCCTTTTGAGCGCAGAAAGCGTCCAAATGTCAGATCTTCAGAAAGTGCCTTTATCTCATGTTTCTGTGTTCATCTCCTAAAATCCCTTCAAAGTTAACTTTTATTAACAGGCGGTTCCCATGAAGAGAGTTTCCTTCTGTAAACAGGAGGGACACTGTATGCAGAGCGTGTGTGCACCCTTTATACGGCAGGTCACCTCTACAACCCACACCTTCAATCTCCTGTTATTAAACAGAGCACTGGACTTTTGGAGAAGCCATTAACCTGGAGGTTCACGTATTTCTTTTCCATTCTGTACGGGATGAATGATTTATGATCCTCCAGCCGGTACCGTACTGGTTCCTGGGTAAAGAGCCTAATTCTGCCCTTCAGTAAGACCATATACATTATACACCATACGCCGCAAAGTATGCAGACACCTGACCAGGACCATGGGGCTGACCCTTTGTGAGTTCAGGCTCTGTGAGGTTTTATTAAACCATATTTCACTTCCATTTGCTTCATGCTGCAACCACATAATAACTATTACCCTTCACTAGAACGTCCTTCAGTCAGGAGAGGGGTCTATATACTTTTGCATCATGTTACCTTCTGTACACTTCCCCTGCATTCCCTCATCTTTACGCTCAAGTCAGTCCATTATTGCGTTTAGATCTATCTCAATCCCACCATGGACCAAAATAAATTGACTCCAGCAGGCCGAGGGGGGTAGAAGGGTTTGTGAGTGACAGCGCTGCTTTCCACGGTTTTACCTGTCGAACTTTAAATCCGGTACGATTCCCTGCAAAAGCACGGTGCCATTCATGAACGCTGTTTGGCTGATGGACTATTGCTATGTCTGTTAGCACGCTACGCCCAGGGGACAATCTCGGCAGGAAATGGAGCCCAATCTCAACCTGTACTGGCTGGCATTTTTGGGATCGCTGGCAGGTACTGCGGCGGGGAGTCCGGAATGTGCACGCGAGCCAGCGCTGTGGTATATTGTGCTCTTAAATCCATGCCCTTAGGGTTCTGGAGGCTGAGATTGCTTTCATTGCTCCCTGGTTTCAGCCAATATAAGGAGGTAATAGAGGATGGAGGAGAGGATGGGGTTTTGTAGCGTCAGTCAATGGACATTGGCTCACATAATGCAGGTCTGAAAGCTATGCAACAATGAACCGCACGACATTCAGGAGACGCAGAACGAGTCTGATTGGTAGATACAGGCTGCTGTGATTTAACGTTCCAACACTCACCATGCAGATTTACTACGATTCCTCAAGGTCATAAAATCTCAAGATTCAGGACATGAGTTTGGCAACAAGGTAAAACAAATACCCCCCCCCCCATTAGTATCAGCTGTACATCCTACAATGGGCATGTGGTCACGTTATTAAATTCACCTTCATGTTTCTACACCCATTGTCCATCACTCAGTGTACAGGAAAAAAAAAAGCTCCTAAAAAGGGGCGCGGCACGCTAACCATCCACCATATTGCTGCAAAAAGCACAGGTAACCTAATTTGCTATGGGTGCTACGATACTGCCAAATCTCAATGTTGTACGTTAAAAGATGCGGGACGAGAAACGTTTACATTTTTTGTGCGAGATAAACATAAAAAGAACAAGACATTCACTCTTCCAAACCAACTTGAAATCAGGACAGAGTAAGATGACGAATAATGATCAGCTGTGGCGCCCCCTAATGGATTCAGCTGACCTTAAACTGTAACACGGGACTTTGAATGACAGGAGGAGACGCTTGTTTTCTGTGGAGACTGAGGAGAGATCATCTATCTCACAAACTTCTACAGGAGTACCATTAAAGGCGTGTGGCCGTATGGTACGGAAGCTCCACTGTGGCTAAAAGGAAGGTCCTACAGAGGGTGCTGAAGGTCGCATGCAAAAACCTGCCATCGGCAACCTTTATCATCTACGATGTGTAAGATGAACACGCAGCAGCATCTGGACAACTTTCACCCGAACCCTCACTGTATGTCCTCCTACCCTCAGGGAGGAGATACAGGAGCATCCGCACCAGAACCGGTCCAAGTCCAAGACTTTACAAAACACTGACTTGTACTCTGATTTACCAATGTACCAATTATAATGACCAAATGTACATTTAGGGTCATTATTACCATTTCTGCACCTTTTCACTGTTTTACTTGCACAATACTGCCAGCTCTGCACAATATTAGTATTGCATAATACTGCCATTACTATACTTTTTATATCAACACAATTCTGTTATTTGCACTTCTGGTTGATGCTAGCAGCATTTCGTTGTACTTGTACAGAACAAAGACAATAACGCTGAGTCAATCAATCAATCAATCAATCAATCAATCAATCACCTCACACTTCAGGTTTATATGATAAATCAGAGAGAAACAGCGGGCAGGTTTGTTGCATCATCATCATCATCATCATCCTCATCATCATGCATCATCATCCTCATCATCATCATGATGAGGATGATGCATTATTATTTTTCTCTGAATTACGATGTGGCGCGGTCCGTTCTGGTGAGCGTCGTATCTGAGGCTCTGATGGAATCTTGTCAGCTCTGATTGATCATGATGAATTGGCGCCGGAGTCCAGGGGGCGAGAGCGAGTTCTCTGATTGTTCAGCCGTGTGATGAAGCACCAGAGTCCAGAAACAAAAGTGGGAGAAGTTGGCACAACAGAAAGACACGAAGAGAAGGTGGCAAAGAGTTGCTCAAAAAGTTTTTAGGTCGCTAGGTTACGAGCTAGTCATGGGTTTATTGATTGGATACATAAGAAAAAATAAAGCAGTGTTTTTAAAATCTATACCTATAAACGCCAAAGCCGTCACTGACTCCTCACTGATTCTCCCGCTTCTCGAGTACCATCAAACGCAAAGACCACCAGGTTCACATCAGGATCTTTCTACGATCGATTATTCGTTCGTTCGATCGTTCAAACGCCTCGTATGGATTGGTGCTTGGCGAGCACCTTCAAAAATCTGTCATTCCTTATGGTGTTCTTGGAAAACCTGATTAATTTCCGTAAGAAAGAAAGTTCGTGGACACCTTGGTCACAACTCACACTATATTCATTCATTCATTATCTTCCGCTTATTCCTTTATGAGGGTCTTGATGGGGTTCCCCATGCCCATCCAGAGGAGAACATCTCGGGTGCTGGGCAGATACACCCAGGACAGGGCGCCAATCCATTACTGGGTACACACTCACTCACACATACACACACACACTATACAGGGCAATTTAGATCATTTAATTTACCTTGAATCCATGTTTTTGGAATGTGGAAGGAAACCTGAGAACCCGGAGGAAAACCCACACAGACACGGGGAGGACATGGAATCTCCACCCAGATCTGGATTTAAACCGGTAACCCTGAGCGCTGGGAGGCAGACGTGCTGACCACTAAGCCGCCCGGTTTCGTTTCCAGGTTCTTCTGTTAATTGGGACCCTGTTGATGGTGTGTCCACTTTTCCCAGTAAGCACTGGGATAGGGTCCAGCCACCACTTTGCTCCTCTTTAATCAGAATAAGTGACTTACATTTAAAGAATTGACTGAATCATATCTCCTGCTATTAAACTAAACACTGAGGACTAAACCTTGTGATTTATAAGACAGCGCCCTCTGTTGGATCCAAAATCCCGACAGCAGTGAATTAAGTTTTGCAAAAAACTTGTATGTACAAAACTATGTATGTGGACACATCCACATTACACATACAGGAGTTTTAATGATAACACTGGAATAACCCATTTTTATTCATTTGAGAGGGCTTTCTACAAGATTTTGGAGAGTGTATGGAAAGCAGTGGTGAGATCAGACACGGAGGTTGGATCAGATCATGCTAAAGTGTTGAATGGGCTCGAGGTCATGTCTTTATGGACCTTGTTTTGAGGGTCTTTTTTTCCGTGCAAGCGGCAGCAGTCATCTTAAAATCCATGGAAAATATTTTTGAGGTAATTTCATCAAGTAATAAAAGTGAATTGTGTTTGTATACGTTAACAGAGGCATGGGGCAAAACATACTGCCTCTCTATAACACCAAGATTCCGCTTTAAAGACGTTTTATTAGCATGACAATATTCCCAGAGCATTACAACAATAGAAAATACAACACAATAAGAGTAACACAGTAAATTAAAACAAAATGTCAATGAAGATTTGAAAAATCCAAATAGATATTTTGATTATAAAATCCATCTTACGTTACAAACTTAAAGATATATACATGTAGGGGCGGCACGGTGACTTTCCCCTCACAGCGCTGGGGATTCCCGGTTCGAATCCCGATCTGGGTGGAGTTTCCATGTCCTCCCCGTGTCCGCGTGGGTTTTCTTGGTGGGTGTAGCGTCAGGAATCTCCATGCTGGCCGGTTCCTCCGCCTCTCAGCGCTGAGGATCTAGTGGCACTTTTTACTGGTTTCCCCCACAGTCCAAAAACATGGATTCAAGGTGATTTGGCTGCTCTGAATTGCCCCATATAGTTTGTCTGAGTGGGAGAGTGTGTGCCCAGCGCCAGATTGGCACCCTGTCCTGAGCCTTTCTCCCCAGCGCCCAAAATGTTCTCCCCCTTATAAATAACGTGGAACCTCCTGATGATTAAGCGCCACCTAATGGAGCACCCTGAGGATTTCACATTATTTCAGCTTCTAAAATGTAAACATGAATATCCAATTTTTAAAACATATTTAAGTCTACATTAAAAATCGACGAAGTTAGGGTCACCCCTGAAATTCCAGAATGGTACCGGATTATGTAACTGGAGGAATACAGTAAACTATAAACTACGGTGGGGGTGACAGAGATGGACTGAATTCGGGGAGTTACCCATGTCTAACCAGGGAAGAACATTTCGGGGGCTGGCAAATACACCCAGGGCAGGGTGCCAATCTATCGCTCACACACACACGGACTATATGGGGCAATTTAGAGCAGTTAATATACCTTGAATCCATGTTTTTGGACTGTGGGAGGAAACCGGTGAACCCGGAGGAAACCCATGCAGACATAGGTAGACCTTGGAAACTCCACCCAGATTGGGATTCAAACCGCGAATCCCCAGCACTGAGAGGAGAACATGCTAACCACCAAGCCACCGTGCTGCCGTGATAGAATATTTGTATTTAAAACTTTGTATCAGGTGGCGTCTAGTCTTTAAGTGGAAGAGTTTTAAGTGGTTCCCATAACCCCAGATCATATCCTGGGACAGTCGTAGGCTTGTGGTTAAGGAGCCAGCCTTTCCACCTGAAGGTCCCCGGTTCAATTGCTGGTCCCACCAAGTATTATGGATAAAGTGCCCTCAGGTAAGGCACCCAGTTTCTTACCAGGCGCCGTATACGGGGCTGCCCAGCGCTCATTTCACTCGGTGTGCGTCACAAGTTACATGTGGAGGACAGTGGG